>JAIUJO010003465.1:150000-153023 GCA_023846275.1 Vanilla planifolia
TTCAACTTCTTTCTCTCTTCGTCTTCTTCTTCTTCTTCCTCCTCTTCTTCTTCTTCTACTTCTTCCTCCTTTTCTTCTTTTTTTTCTTCTAGTTGTTGTTCTTCTTCTACTTCTTCCTCTTCTTCTTCTTCTTCTTCCACTTCTTTTTCTTCTTTTTCTTCATCTCGTCCTTTTCTTCATCTTGTTCTTCTTCTTTTTCGTCTACTTCTTCTCTTGCTCTTCTTCTACTTATTGTTCTTCTTCTTCTCCTTCTAATTTGACTTCTTCTTTTTCTTCTTCTTCTTCCTCTTCTTCTTCTTCTTCTCTTCTTCTTCTTCTTCTTCTCCATCTTCTTCTTCTTCTACTTCTTCTTCATCATCTTCTTTTCCTCTTCTTCTACTTCGTCTTCTTCTTTTTCATCATCTTCTTCTTCTTATTTTTCTTCTTGTTCTACAACTACTACTTCTTCTTCTTCTCCTTCTTCTTCTTTTTCCTCTTCATCTTCTTCTTCTTGTTCTTGTTCTTCTTTTTCTTCTTCTTCTTCTTCTTCCTCTTCTACTCCTTCTTCATCTTCTGCTTCTTCTTCTTCTTCTTCTTCTGCTTCTTCTCCTTCTTCTACATCTTATTCTTCTTCTTCTTCTTCTTTTTCTTCTTCTACTTCTTCTTCCATTTCTTCTTCCACTTCTTCTTTTTCTTCTTCCTTTTCTTCTTCTTCATTTTCTTCTTCTTCTTCTTCCTCCTCTTGTTGTTCTCCTTCTTTTGCTACTTCTTTCAACTCATCATAACCTTCTTCTTCTTCTTCTTCTTCTTCTTCTTCTTCTACTACTTCTTGTTTTTCTTCCTCTTCTTCTTTTCCTTCTTCTACTTCTTCTTCTTCCTCTTCTTCATCTTCTTCTTCTTCTTCCTCTTCTTCTTTTTCTACTTCATCTCCCTCGTTGAACAATTCTTCTTCTTCTTCTTCTTCTTCTTCTTCTTCTTCTTCTCCTTCCCTTTCTTCTTTTTCTTCTTCTTCTTCTTCTTCTTCCACTTCTTCTTGTTCTTCTTCTTGTTCTTGTTCTTCTTCTTCTTCTCCTTCTTCTTTTTCATCTTCATCTTCCCCTCTTTCTTCTCCTTGTTCTTCTTCTTCTTCCTCTTCTTCTTATTCTTCTTCTTCTTTTCCTTCTAATTCTTCTTCTTCTCTCTTCTTCTTCTTCTTCTTCTTCTCCTCCTCCTTATTCTTCTTCTTGTTCTTCTTGTTCTCCTTCTTCTTCTTCTTCTTCCTCGTCTTCCTCTTCTGCTTCTTCTTCTTCCTCCTCCTCCTCCTCGTCCTCCCCTTCTTCCTCTTATTAGCCATCCTCATCTTCATCTTCTTGTTCTTATTCTTCTTCTTCTTCTTCTGTTACTTCATCATTATCATGTTCTTCTTCTTCTTCCTTTTCCTCTTCCTCTTCTTCTTCTTCTACAACTACTTCTTCTTCACCATAATTATCATTTTATTCTGGTACTTGTTCTTCTCCTTCTTCTTCTTCTTCTTCTTTTTCTTCTTCTTTTTCTTCTTCTTCTTCTTCTTCATAATCATCATCATCTTCTTCTCCTTCTCTTTCTTTTGCTTCTTCTTTTTCTTCTTCTTCTTTTTCTTCTTCTTCTTCTTCTTCTTCTCTACTACTACTACTACTTCTTCCTCTTCCACTTCTTATTCTTCTTCTTCTTTTTCATCTTCTTCAACATCATCTTCTTATTCTTCCGCTCCTTCTCGTTCTTCTTCTTCTTCATCATCTTACTTTTCTTCTTCTTACTCTTCTTCCTCTTCTTCTCCTTTTTCTTCTTCTTCTTCCTCTTCTTCTTCTTTTTCTTCTTCTTCTTCTATTACCACTACTTATTCTTATTTTTCTTCTAATTCTTCTTCTTCTTTCTAATCTTCTTCCTGCTGCTCTTTTTCTTCTTCATATTATTTTGCTTTATCTTCCACTTCTCCTTCTTCTTCTACTTCTTCCACTTCTCCTTCTTCTTCTTCCTCTCCTTCTTCTTCCTCTTCTTCGCCATCTTCTTCTTCTTCTTCTTCTTCTTCTTCACTTCTTCTTCTTTTTCTTCTTCTTTTTCATCTCTTTCTTCTTTCCTTTTGTATTCTTTTTCATCTTCTTCTTCTTCTTCATCAACTTCATCTTTTTCTTATTCTTCTTCTTCTTGTTCTCCTTCTCCTTTTTCTTTGTCTTCTTGCTCCTTTTTTTCTTCTTCGTCACCTTTCTACTTCAACATGTGTTTCTACTTCTTCTTCTTCTTCTTCTTTTCCTCGTCTTCTGCTTCTTCTTCTTCTTCTTCTTATTCTTCTTCTTGTTCATCTTCTTCCTCTTTTTCTTCTTCTTCAACTGGTTGCTCTCTTCATCTTCCTATTCTTCTTCCTCTTTTTC
Source organism: Vanilla planifolia (assembly GCA_023846275.1). NCBI lineage: Eukaryota > Viridiplantae > Streptophyta > Magnoliopsida > Asparagales > Orchidaceae > Vanilla > Vanilla planifolia. The sequence continues at coordinate 152,367 of JAIUJO010003465.1, forward strand.
TTCTTCATCTACTTCTTCCTCCTCCTCTTCTTCTTCTTCTTCTTGTTCTTCTTCTCCTTCTTCTAATTCAACTTCTTCTTCTTCATCTTCTTCTTCTTCAACATCATCATCATCTTCTTATTCTTCTTCTTCTTCTTCTTCTTTTCTTCTTCTTCTACTTCTACTTGTTCTTCTTCTTCTTCTTCTTCTTCCACTTCTTTTTCTTCTTTTTCTTCATCTCCTCCTTTTCTTCATCTTTTTCTTCTTCTTTTTCTTCAACTTCTTCCTCTTCCTCTTCTTCTTCTTGTTGTCCCTCTTCTGCTTTTTCTAATTTGACGTCTTCTTTTTCTTCTTCTTCATCTATTTCTTCTTCCTCTTCTTCTTCTTCTTCTTCATCTACTTCTTCTTCCTCTTCTTCTTCTTCTTCTTCTCCATCTTCTTCTTCTTCTACTTCTTCATCATCTTCTTTTCTTCTTCTTCTTCTTCCACTTCTTTGCCTTCTTCTTCTTCTTCATCTTCTTTTTCTTTGTCTTCTTCTTCTACAACTACTTTTTCTTTTTCTTCTTCTCCTCCTTCTTTTTCTTCTTCATCTTCTTCTTCTTGTTCTTGTTCTTCTTTTTCTTCTTCTTCTTCTTCCTCTTCTTCTACATCTTCATCTTCTGCTTCTTCTTCTTCTCT
>JAIUJO010000821.1:0-2500 GCA_023846275.1 Vanilla planifolia
AAGGAGAAGGAGAGGAAAAGAGCAAGAAGAATAGGATGATGAAAAAGAAGAAGAGGAAGAAGAAGAATAATAGGAAGAAGAAGAAGAACAAGAAGAAGATCATGAAGAAGAAAAAGTAGAAGAAGAAGATGAAGAAGAAGAAGAAAGGGATGAAGAATAAAATTAAGCGGAAGAAGTAGAAGAAAAAAATGAAGAGGAAGAAGAAGAAGAAGAAGAAAAAGAAGAAGAAGAAAAAGAAGAAGAAGGAGAAGAAGGGGAAGAAGTAAGACAAGGGGACAAAGATGAACAAGAGAAAGAAGAAGTAGTAGTAGTAGTAGTAGAAGAAGAAGAAGAAGAAGAGAAGGAGGAGGAAGAAGAAGAAGAACAAGAAGAAGAAGAAGAAGAAAAAGAAGGAGAAGGAGAACAAGTAGAAGAAGAAGGAGAAGAAGAAGAAGAAGAAGAAGAAGAATAAGAAGGTGATGAAGAAGAAGAAGAAGAAGAAGAAGAAGAAGAAGAAGAAGAAGAAGAAGAAAAAGAAGAAGTGAAAGAAGAAGAGGAGGGAGAAGAAGAAGATGAAGAAATCGAAAAAGAAGAGGAATGAGAAGAAGATGATGAATTAGAAGATGTGGAAGAGAAGAACAAGAAGAAAGAGAAGGAGATGAAGAAGTTGAAGAAGAAGAAGAAGAGGAAGAAGAAGAAGAAGAAGAAGACGAAGAAGAGGAAGAAGAAGAAGAAGAAGAAGAAGAAGAAGAAGAAGGGGAAGGAGGAGGAGAAGAAGTTGAATAAGAGAAAGAAAGAGAAGAAGAAGAAGAAGAGGAAGAAGAAGAAAATGAAAAAGAACAAGAAGAAGAAGAATACTAAGAAGAAGAAGAAGAAGATGGAGGAGAAGAAGAAGTAGAAGAAAAAAAACAAGAAGTATAGGAAGTTGAAAAAGAAGAAGTGGAAGAAGAAGAAGAATAGGAAGAAGAAGAAGATGATGATGATGATGAAGAAAAAAAAAAGAAAAGTTGATGATGAAGAAGAAGAAGAAGAACAAGAAGAAGTTGAAGAAGAAGAAGGAGAACAATAAGAAGAAGAAGATGATGAAGAAGAAGAAGGAAATGATGATGATGATGTAGAAGAAGAAGAAAAAGAAGGAGAACATGAAGAAGAAGAATAAATATAAGAAGAAATAGAAATAGAAGAATAAGAGGAAGATAAAGAAGAAGAAAGAAGAAAAAGGAGCACGAGTAGGAGAAGAATAAGAAGGAGAAGAAAATGAAGAAGAAGAAGAACAACAACAACAAAAACAACAAAATAAAGGAGAAGAAGAAGATGAAGAAGTAGAAGAATAAGGAAAAGAAGTAGAAGAAGAAGAAGAAGAAGAAGAAATAGTAGAAAATGATAAAGAACAAGAAAAATAAGAAGAAGGAGAAGATGAAGAAGAAGAAGTAGAAGAAGAAGAGGAAGAAGAAGAAGAAGAAGAACTTGGAGAAGAAGAAGAAAAAAAAGAAGAGGAAGAGGAAGAAGTAGAAGAAGAAGAAAAAGAAAAAGTAGAAGAAGAAGAAGAAGATGAAGAAGAAGTAGAAGAAGAAGTGGAAGAAGAAGAAGAAGAAGACGAAGTTGAAGAAGAAGATGATGATGAAGAAGAAGTAGAATGAGAAGAGGAAGAAGAAGAATAGGAAGAAGAAGATGAAGAAGAAATAGAAGATTTAGAAGAAGAAGGAGAAGGAGAAGAAGTAGAATAATAAGAAGAATTAAAAAAAGAGAAAGAAGAAGAAGAAGAACAAGAAGATTAAGAAGAAGAAGAAGAAGAAGAAGAAGAGGAACAGAAAGAAGTTGAAGAAGAAGAAGAAGAAGAACAAGAAGAAGAAGTAGAAGAGGAAGAAGATGAAGAGGAAGAAGAAGAAGAAGAAGAAGAAGTAGGAGAAAAAGAAGGAAGAGAAGAAGGAGAAGAAGACGAAGTAGACGGAGAAGAAGAAGAAGAAGATGATGAAGAAGAAGAAGAAGAAGAAGAAAAAGAAGAAGAAGAAGAAGAACACAAAGAAGAAGAAAAGAAATACTAGAAGATAAAGAAGAAGAAGAAGAAAAATAAGTAGAAGAAGAAGACGAAGAAGTAGTAGTCGTAGAACAAGAAGAAGAAGATGAAGAAGAAGAAGAAGGACAAGAAGATGAAGATGAAGGAGAAGAAGATGAAGAAGACGAAGAAGTACAAGAAGAAGAAGATGAAGAAGAAGAAAAAGAAGAAGAAGAAGAAGAAGAAGAAGAAGTTGAGGAAGAAGAAGAATAAGAAGAAGAAGAAGAAGAAGTTGAGGAAGAAGAAGAAGAAGAAGAAGAGGAAGAAGAAGATGATGAAGAAAAATAAAAGGAGGAAGATGATGAAGAAGTAAAAGAAGAAGAAGAAGGAGAAGAAGAAGAAGAAGAAGAAGAAGAGGAAGCAAAAGAAGTAGAATAGGTAGAAGAAGAAGAAGTAGAAGGAGAAAAGAAGATGAAGAAGAAGAAGAAGAAGATTTAGAAGAAGAAGAAGAATAATAATAATAAG
>JAIUJO010000821.1:7500-17500 GCA_023846275.1 Vanilla planifolia
AATGCAGAAGAAGAAGAAAAAATTGAAGAAGAAGAAGATGAAGTAGAAGAAGAAAAAGGAGAACGAGAGAGATGAAGAAGAAGAAGAGGAAGAAGAAGAAGAAAGAAGAAGAAGAAGAAGAATATGATGATGATGAAGAAGAAGGAGAAGAAGAAGAAGAAAATGAAGAATAAAAAGAAGAAGAAGAAAAAGAAAAAGAAAAAGAAAAGGAGTAGAAGAAGAAGAAAAAGAAAAAGAAAAGGAGTAGTAAAAGAAGAAGAGGGAGAAGAAGAAGCAGAAGAAGATGAAGAAGAAAAAGAAGAAGAAGAAGAAGAAGAAGATGAAGAAGAAGATGGCAATGAAGAATAATAAGAAGACAAAGAAGAGGAAGATGAAGAAGAAGAAGAAGAGGAGGAAGAAGAAGAAGGAAAAGAAGTAAAAGAAGAAGAAAAAAAGATAGAAGAAGAAGAAGACAAAGGCAAAGAAGAAGACGAAGAAGAATATGAAGATGAAGAACAAGAAGAAGGTGTAGAAGAAGAAGAAGGAGGAAAAGAAGAAGAAGAAGGAGAAGGAGAAGAAGAAGAAGAAGATGAAGGGGAAGAAGAAGAAGAAGAAGAATAAGAAGAAGAACGAGAAGATGAATAACAAGAAGTAGAAGAAGGAGAAGAAAGTGTAGGAGGAGGAGAAGAACGGGAAGTTGAAGAAGAAATAAAAGAAGAAGGTGAAGAAGATGAAAAAGAAGAAGATGATGAAGAAGAAGAAGATAAAGAAGAAGAAGAAGAAGAAGAAGAGCTAGAAGACTAACACGAAGAAGAACAAGAAAAATAAGTTGATGATGCTGACAAAGATGAAGAAGGTGGAGAAGAAGAATAAAAAGGAGGAGGAGAAGAAGAAGAAAAAGAAGAAGAAGAAGATGACAAATAAGAAGAAGAAGAAGACAAAGAAGAAGAAGAAGACAAAGAAGAAGAAGAATAAGAAGAAGGCGAAGAAGAAATAAAGGAAGGAGAACAAGACGAAGAAGAAGAAGAAGATGAAGAAAAGAAGAAGAAGAAGACGAACGAGAAGAAAAATAATAATATTAATAATAATAATAATAACAAGAAGCAGATAAGGGAGAAGAAGGATAAGAAGAAGAAGAAGAATAATAAGGAGAAGAAGTAGAACAAGAAAATGAAGGAGAAGAAGGAGAATAAGATGAAGAAGGAGAAGAAGAAGAATAAGATGTCAAAGAAGAACAAGAAGATGACAAAGAAGAAGAAGAAGAAGAAGTAGAAGGAGAAGAAGAATAAGAAGAAGAAGAAAAATAAGAAGAAGAAAAAGAAAACAAGATAAAGAAAGAGGAAGAAGAAGAACAACAATAAGAATATGAAGTAGAAGTACACTAAGTAGAAGAAGAAAAAGGCCAAGAAGAAAATGATGAAGAAGAAGAAGAAGAAATCGAGGAAGAAGAATAAGAAGAACAACAAGTAGAAAAAGAAGAAAAAAAAAGGAAGTGAAAAACGAAGAAGGAGAAGAATAAGGAGAATAAAGAGATGAAGCAGAAGACAAAGAAGAAGAAGAAGAAAAAGAAGAAGAAGATGAAAAAAAAGAAGAAGTAGAAGAAGAAGAAGAAGAAGAAGGAGAAAAGAACAAGAAAGAGAAGAAGAAGAATAAGAAAAACAAAGAGGAGGAGGAGAAGAAGAAGAAGAAGATGAAGAAGGAGAAGAATACGAAGAAGAAGAAGAAGAAGAATTAAAAGAAGATGAAGATGAAGAAGAAGAAAAAGAAGAAGCAAAAGAAGAAGCAGAAGAGGAAGAAGGAGAAGAAAAAACCAAGAAGCAAAAGATGAATAAGAAGAAGAGGAAGACGAAGAAGAAGAAGAAGAAGAAGACGAAAAGGATGAGGAAGAATAAGAAAAGATAGAAGAAGAAGAAGAAGAGGAAGATGATGAAGAAATAGAAGAATTAGAAGAAAAAGAAGAAGAAGAAGAAGAAGAAGAAGAAGAAGAAGAAGAAGAAGAAAGATAAAGAAGAAGGAGATGAAGAAGAAGAAGAAGAAGAAGAAGAAGAAGGAGATGAAGAAGAAGTAGAAATAGAACAAGAAGGAGAATAAGATGGTGAAGTAGAAGGAGAAGAAGAAAAAGAAGAAGAAGATGATGAAGAAGAAGAAGAAATAGAAAAAACAAAAGACGAAGAAGAAAAAGTGGAAGACTAAGAAGAGGTAGATGAAGAAGAAGAAGAAGAAGAAGACGAAGGAGAATAAGAAAAGAAGGAAGAAGTAGAAGATGAAGAAAAAGAAGTAAAAGAAGAAGAAGAAGAAGAAGAAGATGTAGAAGAAGTGGAAAAAGAAGAACAAGAAGAAGAAGAAGATGAAGAATAAGAAGAAGAATAAGAAAAAGAAGAAGACAAAGAACAAGATGAACAAGAAGAAGAAGAAGAAGAAGAAGACGAAGAAGAAGAAGATGAAGAAGAAGACGAAGAAGAAGAAGCCGAGGAAGAGGATAGAGAATAAGAAGTGTAAGAAGAAGAAGAAGAAGAAGAAGTAGAAGAAGAAGTAGAAGAAGGAGATGAAGAAAAAGAAAAAAAAGAAGAAGAATAAGAAGAGGGAGAAGAAGAAGAAGAAAAAAAAAGAAAAAGAAGAATTAGAAGAAGGTGATGAAAAAAAGAAAAGGAAGGACATGAAGTAGAAGAAGAAGAGGTCGAAAAAGAAAAAGAAAAAGCAGAAGAAGAAGAAGAAGAAAAAGAAGATGAAGCAGAAGTAGTAGTAGAAGAAGAAGAAGAAGAAGAAAAAGAAGAAGAATAATTTGAAGATGAAGTAGAAGATAAAGAAGAAGAAGATGAAGAAGAAGAAGAAGAGGAAGAAGAAGAAGAAGAAGAAGAAGAAGAAGAAGAAGGTGATGATGAAGAAGAAGAAGAAAAAAGAAGAAAAATAATAAGAAGTAGACAGAGAATAATTGGAAGAAATTCAAGAAGAAGAAGAAGACAAAGAAGAATAAGAAAAAGATGAAGAAGATGGAGAATAAGAAGAAGAAGAAGAAGAAAAAGAAGACGAACAAGAAGAAGCAGAAGACGAAGTAGATCAAGAAGGAGAAGAGGAAGAAGAAGAAGAAGGCAAAGAAAAAGAAGAAGAAGAAGAAGAATAGCATGAACAAGAAGAAGAAGAAGGCGACGAAGAAGAAGAAGATGAAGAAGAAGAAAATTAACAAGAAGTAGAAGAAGAGGAAGACGAAGAAACAGAAAAAGAAGATGAAGAAAAAGAATAAGAAGAAGATGAAGAAAAAGAAGAAGAAGAAAAAGAATAAAAAGGAGAAGAAGAAGAATAAGAAGGAGGAGAAGAAGAAGAAAAAGAAGAAGAATAGGAACAAGATGAAGAAGACAAGGAAAAATGAGAAGAAGACGACAAAGGAGATGATGAATATGACAATGTAAAGAAGAAGAACAACAACAAGTAGAACATGACAAAGGAAATGATAAAGAAGAAAAACAAGAAGAAGAAGAAGAAGAAGAAGAAGAAGAAGGAGAAGAAGATGAAGAAAGAGAAGTAGGAGAAGAAGAAAAAGAAGAAGAAGAAGAAGGAAAAGAAGAAGAAGATGATGACGATGATGAGGACAAAGGAGAAGAAGAAGAAGGAAAAGAAGTAGAAGAAGAAGTAGAAGAAGAAGAATAACAAGAAGAAGAGAAGAAAAAGGAGAAGAAGAAGAAGAAGAACAACAACAAGATGAAGAAGAATAAGAAGATAAAGAAGTAAATGAAGAATAAGAAGAAGAAGAAGTTGAAGGAGAAAAAGAAGAAGAGTATAAAGAAGAAGTAGAAGAAGAAGAACAAGAAGAAAAGAAGAAGGAGAAGAAGAAGAAGTTGAAGAAGGAAAAAAGGAAGAAGAAGAGGAAGTGGGAGGAGGAAGAGGTGAAGAAGAAGAAGAATGAGAAGAAGAAGAAGAAGAAGATGATGATGATGAAAAGAAGTTGAAGAAGAAGTAGAAGGAGAAGAGGAAGAAGAAGAAAAAGTAGAAGAAGACGAAGAAGAAGAAAGAAGACGAAGAAGGTGAACAGAAAGAAAAATAAGTAGAAGAAGAAGACAAAGGAGGAGAAGAAAGAGAAGAAGAAGGAGAAGAAGAAGAAGGAGAAGAAGAAGAATTAGATGACAAAGAAGAAGAACTAAAAGGCGAATAAGGAGAAGAAGAAGATGAAGAAGTTGAAGAAGAAGAAAAACAAGAAAAAGAAGTTGAAAAAGATGACAAAGAAGAAATACAAGACGAAGAAGATGAAGAAGAAGAAGAAGAAGAAGAAGAAGAAGAAGAAAAAGATGAAGAAGAAGAAGAAGAATATGGGGAAAGAAGAAGAAGAAGAAGTAGACGAAGAAGAAGAAGAAGAAGAAGAGTTAGAAGAAGAAGAAAAATAAGAAGAAAGAGCAAGAAGAAGAAGAAGAAGAGAAAGAAGAAGAAGAAGAAGAAGAAGAAGAAAAAGAAGAAGAAGAAGATGATGAAGATGAAGAAAAAAATGAAGAAGATGATGAAGAAGATGATGAAGAAGAAGAAGAAGATAAAGATGAAGAAGAAGAAGACAAGGAAGAAGAAGAAGAAGAAGAAGAAGTGGAAGAAGAAGAAGAAGAAGAAGAAGAAGAAGAGGAAGAAGAAGAAGAAGAAGAAGTAGTAGCAGAAGATGAACAAGAAGAAGAAGAACAAGAAAAAAAAGAATGAGAAGGAGAAGAAAGAGAAGGAGGAGGAGAAGAAGAATAAGAAGAATAAAAGGAAAAAATGAAGTAGTATTAGCAAAAGAAGAAGAAGAAGGAGAAGAAGAGGAAGGAGAAAGAGAAGAACAAGAAGAAGAAGAAAAAGAAGAAGTAGTAGCAGAAGGAGAAGAAGAAGTAGAACGAGAAGGAGAAGAAGAAGAAGAAGAAGTAGAAGAAGAAGAAGAAGAAGAAGAAGAAGAAGAAGAAGAAGTAAAGGAAGAAGAAGAATAAGAACAAGAAGAAGACGAAGAAAAAGAAGAAGAAGAATAAGAAGAAGTAAAAGAAGAAGAAGAAGGAGAACAAAAAGAAGAAGACCAAGAAGAACATGAAAATGAAGAAGATGGAGAAGAAGAAGAAGAAGAAGAAGAAGAAGAAGAAGACAAAGAAGATGAACAAGAAGAAGAGAAGAAGAAGAATACGAAGGCAAAGAAGAAGAAGAAGAATTAGAAGAAGAAGACAAAGAAGAATAACATAGACAAGAAGAAGACGAAGACAAAGAAAAAGAAGATGATGAAGAAGAAGAAAATTAACAACGGGAAGAGGAAGAAGAAGGCAAAGAAGCAGAAAAAGAGGATGGTTAAAAAGAATAAGAAGAAGAAGAAGAAGGACAAGAAGAAGAAGAAAAGGAAGAAGGAGGAGAAGAAGAAGACAAAGAAGATGGCGAAGAAGAACAAAAAGAAAAAGAAGAGCAAGAAGAAGATGACAAAGGAGATAACGAAGAAGACGAAGAAGAAGAAGAAGAAGAAGAAGAAGAAGAAGAAGAGGAAGAAGAAGAAGACGAAGAAGAACAAGAAGAAAGAAAAGAAGAAGAAGAAGAAGATGATGATGAAGACAAAGAAGGAGGTAAAGAAGAAGAAGAAGAAGATGATGATGAAGACAAAGAAGGAGGTAAAGAAGAAGAAGAAAAAGAAGAAGAAGAAGAAGAAGAAGAAGAAGAAAAAGGAGAGGAAGAGTAAGAAGAAGAAGAAGAATATGAACAAGAAGGGAAACAATAAGAAGGAGAAGAAGTAGAAGAAGAATCAAAAGATGAAGAAGAAGAAGATGAAAAAGGAGAAGAAGAATAAGAAGAACAATAAATGATAATGAAGAAGAAGAATATGAAGAAGAAGAAGAACAATAAAAAGGCAAAGAAGTAAAAGAAGAAGAATTAGAAGATGAAGAAGTAGAAGAAGAAGAAGACGAAGAAGAAGAAGTAGGAAGTGAAAAAGAAGAAGAATACAATGAAGAAGAAGAAAAAGAAGAACAAGAAGAAAAGAAGAAGAATAAGAAGAAGAAGTTGAAGAAGATAAAAAGGAATTAGAAGTAGGACGAGGAGAAGAAGAAGAAGGAGATGTAGAAGAATAAGAAGAAGTAGTAGAAGAAGAAGAAGTACAATACGAAGAAGAAGAAGATGAGAAGAAGCAGAAAAAGAATAAGGAGAAGAAGAAGAAGAAGAAGAAGAAGAAGACAAAGAATGTGAGCAAGAAGAAAAGTAAGGTGAAGAAGAAAAAGACAAAGGAGAAGAAGAAGGAGAAGAAAAAGAAGGAGAAGTAGGAGAAGAAGGAAAAGTAGCAGAAGAAGGAGAAGAAGGTGAAGAAAGAGAAGAAGAAGAAGAAAAAGGCGAAGAAGAAGAAGAAGAAGATGAATAAGGAGAAGAAGAAGGTGATGAAGGAGAAGAAGAAGAAGAAAAAAAAGAAAATGACAAAAATGGCAAAGAAGAGGAACAAGACGAAGAAGAAGAAGAAGAAGAAGAAGAAGAAGAATAAGTAGACGAAGAAGAAGAAGAAGAAGAAGTCCAAGAAGGAGTAGAAGAAGATGAGGAAGAAGAAGAAGAAGAAGAATAAGAAGAAGATGAAGAAGGATGAGGAGGAGGAGGAGGAGGAGGAGGAGAAGAAGAAGAAGAAGATGAAGACAAAGACAAAAAAAAGAGGACGAAGAGGAAGAAGAAGATGATGATGAAGAGGAAGAAGAAGAAGAAGGTGAAGAAGAAGAAGAAGAAGAAGACGAACCCGAAGACGAAGAAGAAGAAGAAGAAGAAGAAGAAGAAGATGGAGAAGAACAAGAAGAAGATGGTGGAGAGGAAGAAGAAGAAGGAGAAGGAGAAGAAGAAGAAGACAAATAAGAAGATGAAGATGACAAAGAAGGAGAAGAAGATGATGAAGAAGAAGAAGACGAAGAAGAAGAAGAAGAAGAAGAAGAAGAAGATGATGAAGAAGAAGAAGAAGAAGAAGAAGAAGAACTACAAGAAGAGGAAAAAGAAGAAGAATAAGAAGAATAAGACAAAGTACAAGAAGAGGAAAAAGAAGAAGAAGAAGATGAAGAAGAAGAAGAAGTATAAGAAGAAGAAGAAAAGAAGAAGACAAAAAAGAAGAAGATGATGAAAAAGGGGAAGAAGTTAAACAAGAAGTAGTAGAAGAAGAAGAAGAAAAAGAAGAACATCAAGAAGAAGAAGAAGATAATGATGATGAAAAAGAAGAAGAAGAAGATGATAAAGAAGATGAATAGAAAGAAAACAACTAATAATAACGATAATAACAATAGCAGAAAGAAGAAGAAGGAGAAGAAGAAGTAGAACCAGAAATGTAGTGGAAGAAGGAAAAGATGATGAACAAGGAGAGGAAGAAGAATAAGACAACAATGATAATGAAGAAGAAGAAAAAGAAGAATAAGAAGAAGAAAAAAAAGAAGAAGATGAAGAAGAAGACAAGGAAGAAGAAGAAGACGAAGAAGAAGAAGAAGAAAAAGAAGAAGAAGAAGGAGGAGGAGGAGGAGGAGAAGAAGAAGATTAAGAAGAATAAGAAGAAGAAGAAGAAGAAGATGAAGAAGAATAAGAAAAAGAAGAAGAAGATGAAGAAGAAGAAGGAGAAGTTGAACAAGAAAAAGGAGAAGAAGAAGAAGAAGAAGAAGTAGATGAAGAAGAAATAGAAGAAGAAGAAGAAGAAGAAAAAGATGATGGAGATTAAAAAGAAGAAGACGAAGGTAAAGAAGAAGGAGAAGACAAGGATGACAAAGAAGAAAAAGAAGAAGCAGAAGAATAAGAAGAAGAAGAAGAAGAAGAAGAAGAAGAAGAAGAAGATGAAGAATATGAAGAAGAAGAAAAATAAGAAGACAAAGAAGAAGAAGAAGAAGAAAAAGAAGAAGTAGTAGAAGATGAAGAAGAAGAAGCAATAGAAGAAGAAGAAGAAGAAGTTGATGGAGAAAAGAAGAAGAATATGAAGAAGAAGGAGAAGAAGAAGAACAACAACAACAAGAAGTTGATGAAGAAAAAAAGGAAGAAGCAGAAGAAAAGGAGGGGGAGGTGGAAGTGGAGAAGAAGAAGAAGAAGAAAAAGAAGATGATGAAAAAGAAGAAGAAAAAAAAGAAGTAGTGGAAGATGATGATGATGATGATGATGATGATGAAGAAGAAGAAGAAGAAAAGGAAGAAGAAGAAGATGGAGAAGAAGATGAAGAAGAAGAAGAAAAAGAAGAAGAAGTAGTAGAAGAAGAAGAAGAAGACAAACAAGAAGAAAAAGAATAAGAAGAAGAAGAAGAAGAAGTAAAATAAAAATAAAAAGAAGAAGAAGAAGAAAAAGAAGAAGAAGATGGAGAAGAAGAAGAATAAGAAAAAGAAGAAAAAGTAGAATAAGAGTAGGAAGAAGAAGAGGAAGAAGAAGAAGAGGAAGAAGAAGATAAACGAGGAAAAGAAGAAGAAGAAGAAGAAAGAGAAGAAGAAGTCGAAGTAGACAAAGTAGTAGAATATGAAGACGAAGAAGAAGAAGAAGGAGAAGAAGAAGAAGAAGATGAAGAAGAAGTAGAAGTAGGTAAAGTAGATGAATTCGAAGACGAAGAAGAAGAAGAAGGAGAAGAAAAAGAAGTAGAAAAAGTAGTTGAAGAAGAAGAAAACGAATAACTAGTAGAAGGAGGAGGAGAAGAAGAAGAAGAGGAAGAAGAAGAAGAATGAGAAAAAGAAGAATAAGAAGAAGAAGTAGAAGAAGAAGAAGGAGAAGAAGAAGAAAAAGACGGAGAAGAAAGAGAAGAAAAAGACGGAGAAGAAGAAGAAGTTGAAGAAGAAGAGCAAGAACAAGGCAAGGAAGAATAAGAAGAAGTCGAAGAAGTAGAAAAAGACGAAGAGGAAGAAGAAAAAGAAGAAGAAGATAAAGAAGAAGAAGAAGAAGAAGAAGAAGAAGAAGAAGAAGAAGAAGAAGAAGATGACGAAGAATAAGAAGAAGTAGAAAAAGAGGAAGAAGAGGAAGTTGGAGAAGAAGAAGAAAAAGAAGAAGAAGAAGTAGAAAAAGATTAAGAAGAAGATGACAAAGTACAAGAAGAAGAAGAAGAAGAAGAAGAAAAATAAGAAAAATAAGAGGAAGAAGACAAAGAAGAAGAAGAAGAAGAAGAAAAAGAAGAATAAAAAGAAGAAGAAGAAAAAGAAGACAAGGAAAAAGTAGGAGAAGGAGAAGATGGAGAATATTGAGAAGAAAAAGAAGAAGAAGAAAAGAAGACGATGATGATGAAGAAGAAGAAAAGACGAAGAAGTTCATGAAGAAGAAGAAGAAAAGGAGGAAGAGGTAGAAGAAGATGAATGAGAAGAGGACGTTGAAGAAGTAGAAGAGGAAGAGCAAGAAGAAGAAGAAGTAAAAGAAGACGAAGGAGAAGAAGCAGAAGAAGAAGAAGAAGAAGAAGAAGAAGAAAATGAAGAAGAAGAAGAAGAATATGAAGAAGATGAAGAAGAAGAAGAAGTAGAAGAAGAAGAAGGAGAAGGAGAGAGAGAAGAAGAAGAAGAAAAATATAGAAGAAGAAGAAGAAGAAAAAGAAGATGATGATGATGAAGAAGAACAAGGAGAAGGAGAAGAGGAAAACAAAGAAGAAGAAGAAGAAGAAGAAGAAGAAGAAGTTGTAGAAAAAGAAGAAGAGGAAGATGAAGTAGTAGTAGAAGAAGAAGAAGAAAAAGAAGAAGACGAAGAAGATGGCAAAGAAGAAGAATAGGAAGACAAAGAAAAGGAAGAAGAAGAAGAAGAAAAAGACGAAGTAGTAGAAGAAGAAGAAGAAGAAGAAGACAAAGAAGAAGAAGAAGTAATAGAAGAAGAAGAAGAAGGAAAAAATGAAGAAGAGAAGAAAAAGAAGAGGAAGAAGAAAATGAAGAGGAAGAACAAGAAGAAGATGGAGAAGAAGTAGAAGAAGATGGAAAAGAAGAAGAAGGAGAAGAAGGAGAAGAAGAAGAAGAAGAGGAAGAAGAAGAAGAAGAAGAAGAAGAAGAAGAAGAAGATGATGATGATGAATGAGAAGAAGAAGAAGAAGAAGAATAATAATAATAAGTAGAAGAAGGAGAAGAAGGAGAAGGAGGAGAAGAAGAAGAAG
>JAIUJO010000821.1:22500-92500 GCA_023846275.1 Vanilla planifolia
TTAAATTTAGGATTTGTTGGGTGATGTAATTTTGAATAGCTCAACATAGTTCATTTAGTATCAATGGTAATTGGTTAAAAGATTTGAGGGCACTTTGATAGTGACACCTAAAGTGATCATTTTAGGCCAAGACACAAATCTTACATCATAGTTTAGTAGTATTTTGCAAGAAGTGATGGTAACAAGTTTTACATTTTCTATAGGTCTTCAGTCCTATAGTGATGGACAATTAAGAGGATAATTTTGGCTGGAAAAGTTTTTAAGGAATAGTATGATATCTTACTCAAATAATATTAGGAATTTACCATTAGTGAAATGTATGTACACCAATAGCTAATAATTTTCCATTATCATGGTGTAATTTGAGGCCTTACATGGCCAATGTTGTAGGTTTCCATTGCTTTAAGTAGAGGCTAAGGCTAGGTAAGCTTTTGGGCTTAAGTTTGTAAATGAGCATGCTAAGGAGATTCATAGATAGAGGGGTGGAGTGTGGACTATGAAAGATCATCAAATGAAAACCAAGTCAATAAACATATATTGTGTCATTTTCATTTTGAGGACTTGATATTCTTTATGGTTAAATGATGCAAGGACTGTTTAGATTTTCATAGTCATCCAAAATTAATGTTAACTATATTGGACCTCATCAAATTGTGGAAAGGATTACATCAATGGTATATATATTTTTGTTGCTCAAGACTCTAACTATGATACAGGACATTTTCCAAATATCCAATTTGTTAAAATATGTACAAGATCTTTCATAGGATGTTTAGGACTGGCATAAGGATCACAGCTATATGTTGATTTCTCCTTTTTGGAATTGTCAGTGCATACTTATGAGTTTAGTGATAAATAAGAAAAAAATCTAAGTACCTTGGTCAAACTCTTTTTCAATGGCTTGGTAAAGCTAGAGGCTAATTCAAAGGTGGAAAGTGAAGTTCTTTGCAAATTACCTGGGTTGTTTTCTAGATTTTGAGGTTAAAATCCTAATTAAGATGGGGAGATTGTTACACCTCTCTTTTGTCTAACACATACATGTTATTTTTCTCTCATATTTCTAAAAACTAATATTTAAATTTTGAATAATTAGGCTAACTTGTTACTAGTCATGTCTTTGGTGGCAACCATGTAGTACCATGGTAAAAGATCCTATGGCATGATGCATGAAAAAACCTCAAAGGGGGCCCAACTATGAATATGATATAGTAAATGTTTGTCAAGTCATACTTTACAAACATATATAAAATGTAATTCAGATGTATGTGTAAAGAAACTTTATTTCATACAAGTAAAACATAGTTATTGTATAATACGATGATGTCATGAGCATTACTATTAGTTGCTTCACCTCCTTTTATTTTAGAAAGTTTGTTTCATATAATACAACTATACACATCATATGGTAAGATCAAGTAAGACAAAGCAAGATGCAAATGAACATAAAGCAAACGTGTGATTATACTAAGAATATTACAATAACACACAAGTGCATTAATGTGAAAACTATAGGCTAGTGCAAATAACCATATGATCACATAGGAATAAAGAATTGTATCATACACGTATGATAATATTAGAAGGAAAACATTTGAAGTTTAACAATTTGTGTCTAGTGAGCCAAAGATTTCATAATATGCCTGGTGATATTACTTTATTACAATCAATTAAGACAATTATTAGGTTATGTTTTTTGAAATGTGTTTGTAGTGTATCCATAAAACATGTATAAACACTAGATCATACAATTATGACAAGAGAAAATGTTTGTTAGTAAAATAAGATTTGGATAAATGTACCATATGATATAGGCATAGTACTACTATAATAAAAAGTAATTGAATGAACTTGTTCCTATAATTAAGTTGCTTTTGTTCCAAGACATTATAAATAGATACCCTTAATATATAAAGAAAAGAAATGACTTTCATAATTGTGGTTTTATTATGATTTAGTGATTTTTATTATATTATTAACATGATTTACCTAGCATTGAATCTTATTAAATGGGATTATGTGCTTATGAATGTTTATATGTGAGTTGCTTTACGTAATTATCCAAGAAAACACTAGCCAATTTTTTAAGTAAATCCCTTGACCTATAGATGACTAGCCTATCCTATTTTAGTATTAAGATGTATATCTGTTTAGTTTTAGGAAAACTTATTCATTACAATAGGTAAGAAGGCCAACCATGAAAAGCTAAGAGGATGAAGAAGAAGAATCACCTATGAGCAAGAGGAGGAAGAATGATGTTAATAATTTATGGAGGAAACATATACCTTTGTAGAAATCATAGACATGAATCACATGGAAGCATGGTATTGAAGATTTTGCACATCAATCTTGAGAGTTTTTAAGTTAAGCAAGTGGTTTATTCAATAAAATTGCATGTAGATAGTTGTCATCATGATTTTGATAAGTAAAGAATGAAATTAATTGAACCATGCTGAATGAAATGCTTTTAATTAGCATAATTTAGTGATTAATTCATATTTTTTAACTTATGGTTTTGCTACACAAATGAACTATCCAGCATGTGTCCTGGATTGAGAGATGTATGCCATGACTTGTGAATATAAGCTTGCTAAGTCATGATCTCTTTGTGACTTATGACTTTGAGATTTTTTTTATGAGCATACATTAGACACCCTTTTATTTATAGCTTTGTGGAATATGGTTAATATCACACATATTCATAATATAGGCTTCATTAACAATGTAAGATGGAATAATTTTATTACGTGTTGGTTAAAGTAAAGATTCTTTATTCGCACTTCAATATTTGAGTTTAGGATATCATTTGACTAAGGAATAACTAAATTGAATTGTGTTTAAAAGAATGTTTGAATGGAAAGCCCTTATTATCTCATCAACATTCATGCAAAATGTGTTTGGTTAAGCATAAAAATATCCTTGTAATCATTTACCTATGAAAGAATTGATGATTACAATAACTTCTCACTTGCGGCATTATAGTATCATTTGTTAATTAAAATAATGATAGAATTAATATCTTTAAGGTTCTCATGTTTTTATATGTAGCATGATAATTCTAATGTGATTTTATTGGCATGCTTCTTTAAATTTTTATGGTAGAACTTTATGTTAAATTTCCAATATGCATGTTCGATGATTTGGCTAAAGGAAATGCATCATACCTTTAGATCAAACCATATGAAATTCAATACCATTTTCTTTTTGAAAATATTTTGCGGAAGTCATTGACTAAAATTATTAATGAATATAGATAATTCTTGTCATTGTGAGGGCTTGATGTTATGTGGGCACTTCTTCGCAAATTCTTATGTTCATTTGCTACAATATGAGATGTAAAACTTCATTTTATATGGAAATTCAATTATATGTTCACATGTTGATTTTTATAAATACTAATATATATATATATATATTAGGTAATGTCTCAAATTAAGCGTGATGAACATATATTTTTGCTTGAGCATCATAAGATTTTGAGGACATTTGTGTATGATTATAAGGCATTATTAAGGACAAGTAAAATTCTACTTTATGTAATTTGAAACCTATCCTAGGTCATGAACTTTAGAATGGAGTTTAGAAACATTGCTAAACTTAAAAAAATTCTTATGTACCAAGCATCTCTTTTCATTGAATATGCTTTGGAAGCTCAAAACTTGTCTTGATTAAGTTATTTGATCCATGGAATTAAGCCCTTAAGTAATCCTAGATGGCTTATAAAGAGAATATGGCACTCAGTTTCTAGATGAAAGAATGGTAAGGCTCAAGTTTCAACCTTAAAAGAAGCTTACAATGGTTAAGATCACAGTTGGCTAGCAATGTGAATTGTGTTTTGGCTACGAGCTCTAAGGCTATTGATTGGATTTGATTTATAAATATTATTAATGACTTATTGTAACTTCTTTGCTTGTGTTCAATGAGATCAAAGTTTCTTAGGCAAACCTAAATAATGACACATAATATGTGTAACACAAGTCTACAAAATGAAAGTGGCAAAGCATTATAGCTAAGACTTTCTATAAACATATTCAAGCTAATGATTACTTCAGGTTAGATTTAAAGTTTAAATTATGTTGAAGAAATAAGTAATCGAAGGTCTTATGATTGGATTGATGTTAATACCCCTTGGTGAGCTTTTGTCCATGTTATTCGTAAAATCATTGCGTAGTAAGAAAATTGATAGAAGGCTTGGAAGAATGTTAGGAAACTCAGGTTAACCCTTTATGATGTGCAAAGCTTAGGAAAGGATTTAAGCTAGTTTGTTACATTTGCTAAACCATTATCTTAACATTATTTATTGTGTAGAACTATAAGTCACTCTGAGTAGTCTCTTAGGTGTAGAGGCATAAGTTTCCTATGATGCATGAAAGTCACTAGTTGAATTCTTGTTATCTTAGACTTTGTTGTTATAGCAACAAATTAGATAATATAGTTGAGGGTAAAAACTAATGATATGGATTCAAGTAGAAGTTTAATGGATAACAAAAACAATTAATAAAACTATTGGAAGGATCTTATTGGGGAAAATGCTAAGTACATGAATGGTGGATTAGGGTACCTTAGATGATTGATTTAGAATTTACATGAAACCCCAATGTACCTAGATAATTGATAGTTACACTAGAAAATTTAGTGAGGGTTTGGAGGAAAACTTAGGTGTTCTCAATTAAGGGATAAATAACTTTAAATTATGGATGAAGGGTTGAGGAAGCATTAAAGACTAGAGAGATTTTAGTTGAGATTGAGAAATCCTAACATCCATGATTCAAGTTTGAGGAAACCATAAACAAGTTTTGATAGTAATGAATAATGATTAGCATTATATCATTTTGTCATGAAAATGATTTTTATTTAGATAAAAAATGCATTTAAGGGAGCATAAATCGTGGACCCTCTCATAAGTGATAGGTAGGTTAGAGATTTCTACTCCCCAAGTATGGAAGTAACCATGTCACATAGTTTGTTGTGGCTATTATAGGAGTACTAGATCATGTGGTAATAGACATAACTATGGTTAAATGACATTTGTATATCAAGAATTAGGAAGGAACAATTGTATATTTAGTTTTTATAAGTAATAGATTATTGTCATGATATATGGTTTATAGTACATGTGGTTATTGAGAACTCCTAGAACTTTGACACATTAGCCCATGTAATGATGTTTCCATGTCTAATGCTAGATCATACAATGTGATTGGTGTTTCAGACCTTACTTTCATCCTCTCTGTTTAATGAGAGTACAAGATTGATGGTGGAACACCATATGCCTAATTATTTGTAAATTTGTTTTTTCAAAGGCAAAATGTAAATTAATATTTATAAAAAATAAAGGCGAGTGTATCACACATTTGAGATGTACAATTTTTATTAATATTATAATACATTATATTGATCACACACAACACACTCATGTTAAACAAGCTTGGTGGAAGCATTTCCTTACTTCCTTCAAAATTATACTTCTATGCACCATAGTGGGCATCCCTATTTAAAAGTGATGCTATGGATACAATAAAACTTTCTAATATAATAATATAAAAGGACATTTTTGGAATACAAAGTTGCATATTTTAGAATTGTAAATTCCCAAAATCCACCCAAATCATAAAAAATAACTTTGAATTTTGCCAAAAAAATTTACATTTAAACGTTGCAAAATTAATTGATATAAATAGTTCTAAAATCGGCTTATACATTTAAGGAGATGTTTAGTGAGCATCGAGGCAATTGGTGACATGATAGATATGGTGTGAATGAAGAGATGTGAAAGACTTGGGTTTTCTTTTAGGTTGGCATAGGATAATGAGAATCAATGGAGGTGGATAGATGGATTTGTAATGTTGGGTTAAGCACATTCATGGATCATCTATCATGTGTTGATGGGTCAGCATTGCTTGATCACTTGACATAGGTTGAGCAGGTCAACATGTTCAAAGGATTAGGGTAGGTTGAGCATGCCATGTGAGTTAGTGCAAGCTGTGTCAACAACTGGTGAAATAGCCAATAGTGGTGAAAATAATTCTAAACTCAATTTTTGTCCTTTTTGAAGTCTATTTTAGCAAACATTTGCACCAATAGAGTTATGGGGCTATCAAATGGTTGTATTGTACTAAATTTAAAACTAAAAAAATTAAAAAGCTATTAATTAATCTTAAAAATGGTTAAGCTAGAGCATAGATGCAAAATTCTTCATAAACTATCGAAAAAAAATTGAAATGGACAATAAACAAGTGTCGACTATAACTGAATCCTGCTACTGTAATGACATCATAAAATAATGAGATGCTGAGGAGTCAAGTTTGCCATGCCTGTAAGTCTAAATAAGACTAGCATGCCCTTACAAGAAAACTTTACAATATCTATTGGATAACTCTACATTAGGTTTGCTTTTGTGAAAGTCAAGTGAGAAGACTTTTGGGATCTTTTTTATTGTTATTTCTCATGGCTTGTAATTCTTGTAAGGATTTTGAAAAATAATCTACTTTTTACTAAAAGTAATCTTTGAATGTGGACAAAAAATGTTGACTTAAGTTGTTGCTATTTAATGATTGTTGCATCAAGGCTTTTAGAAGATCACAATTTACTCTCCTTTTTTTGGCATCACTCCACATCATCTTTGACATTCTTAATAGAAGAATTTATCATTTTGAAAATATGCACACACTTTAGTGAAGATAATTCATAATCATGGGTATGGGCATTTATGTGAGAAGCATAAATTTTAATAGTTTCTTAAATATCATAATCAAATTCTCACATATCTCCTTACTAGCCTTTACTATGTGTATGGCAAGATAATCAATGGGTGTTAAGTTATAACTACGTGTTAAAAGTAGATTTCAATTCTATTAATGATATCAATAGTTGAACCACCTTATGAAATGGATTTTATAAAAGATTATCATCTACGCCTTTAATTGGTCAAACATAACTATTTTTAATTAAATTTATAATCCAATAATTGATCAATTGTAAATGTGGACCGTTGTAATTTTCTAGGAAGAAAATTGCATTTTGTTAAACTAGTTATTATCTGATGGTGCATTGATCTTTAACCGTAAATGCAATAAGCAGAAAAGCTTCTTCAATATGGATCTCTCTTGGATGACAAGCCATTAAAATCCTTTCACTAATACCATGAGTTTTACATTGAAGAACACAAGAAGAAGGTGAATTTTGAATATAACACTCTTTCAAAGTCAAAACATCAAAATGCAAACCATGTTCCATAAAGCAACAAGTAAAATGTTTCCCAAATTACAATAATGAGAGATAACAAAAACTTTGATTAAAGAAAGGACACTTAGAAAATTTTTTGTGGTTTGTTTCCAAGCCAATAAGCCATCATCAATCCTTAATCTACTTTGAGTTTTTCCAATTAGAAAAAATTTTTAGAATGACAAAAACATTAAAAATTTTTTTATTTTTTTGTGTGATATACTTATTTATTTTTATATTTAAAACATTCTAATTATTAAAATTATTATTGTTTTTAAAAATTACGTAAAAACCTTTAAGCATTTAATTTCCAAAAACTTAAAACCATTGCAAATTGTAAATGACAAATGTTTGCCATAAATATATATATATATAAAATTGTATTAAAACTTTAAAATCAACAAGATAATCTCTCGTTAAAATATTTAACTAGGTATGATATGTCAGTAATTGTTTTATATTTAAGTTTGATAAACATATCATTATAATTCAAAAAATATTGTTTGCTATAATAAATAATATGATTATGTCAATTTCACAACATTAATGTCACTTTTGTAAAAATAACAATAAAAGAGCAAAATATTAAAATAAATAAAAATGTTGAAAAGTAAAATGAATTTAAAATTTCTTTACAATGTGAAATTGCTAATCCATGTAAAAAGGTTAAAACAAATTCAAAAAATATAATATCATTTAGATTGCAGAATGTTAACAAAACCTAAAAAATAATAGTTAAATTATAGTAACAAAATATGTAAAAATATATTGTAATATCCACTTCTATTAGATAGTATATAATTACAATAAACTACAAAGATAATAAAAAAATGAACTGTTTACAATAAAAAACCTCAAAGTGTAAAAAATAAAATTTGAGAATAGAAAAATTTATAATCTTCATGTTTGATGCAATTATTAAGATGTCATTAACATGTCGGAATAAAAATTAGAATCAAGAAATAAAAAAAACTATATAAGGAAATTAGCAAAATACCAAACTTTTGAAAAATTTTAAGTTAATGTTCACAAACTAACTTATGAAAAATAATATAAACTATATGACAAAATATAAATTAATAAATTTATTAAAATACAAAAAAATAACCAAATTTGTGCTCATAAAATTTTTGCTATAATTGATATTAATTATTTAATGTCGAAGTCATTTTTTAAAAACGTATATATTTAAATAGGACAAAGAGTTAGCTTTTTAAGTGTTCATAATGAATTTAGTAATGTAAAAATATTTGTTTAGAATTAACGTTTTCAATTTTAAAATATATTAAGACAAGTAATATTAGTAAGTGAATGAAAGAATAATAATTGACCAAAATAAAAATTACTAAGATATTCAAAATAATATTTTGAATTAATATTTTTTAATTTTGTATATAATTCAAAAGATATCTTTGCATCTGTATGTGTATGTGTGTGTGTGCATGAACTTGTATGTTTTGGTGCACATATTTTTTGTTTGTTTAAGTGGGTGTGTATATGTGTGTTCATGCATGTTTGTGTGTGTGCTTCTATGGGTGCATGTTTGTTTACATTTTATGCTTGCATGCCTGCATTTGTGTGCATGTGTGTATGCAAGCATGTTTATGTGTATGTGTCTATTTGTATATGGTTGAGTGTGTTTCTACATGTTTAAATGTGTGAATGTGTGTTTGTCGGTGTGTGTGAGAGTGTGCGTGAATATGCATGCATGGGCATGTGTGTGTTCATGTGTGCGGGTGTTTGAGTGTGTGCACTATGTGTGTATACACATATGACATGTGTGCCATACTTTTGTGACTTTGTATTTGTGCATGTGTCCTTATGTGTGTGTGTGTGTGTATTTGTGTAGGTTTTGAGGTCTATGCTTATGTGTCTATGTAGGCAAATATGTGTAGGTGTGTGCATTTCTATATGTGTGGTTATATGCCTACATGTGGGTACGTATGTGTGTATATCATGGTGCATTTTATGTGTTCATGCATGTGCTTATGTGTGTAGAATGGTATGTGTGTGTGCATGTGTATGCAAACGTGTGAGTGCTAAAGGAGTTGTGTGTGTTGTGGTGCACATGTGTGAGCGTACGTGCATGTATGAATGTATGCAAACACATAAGTGTGCACATGTACGCACATGTGCATGTGGGTGAATGCATGGGACTGTGTGTTTATGTGTGTGTGCTTGTTTTTATGCATGCACACATGCTTATGTGTGTTTGTATATATGGGTGTGGGTGTATGCTTGTATATGTGTGCACATATTTGTGTGTACCGCACAAACATGTGTGTATGTAAGTGAGTGCACATGTGTTTGCGCATGTATTCATCTATATCTACATGTGTGCATGCGAGTGTGTGTGTGTGTATGCTTGTGTTTTGTGCATATGTGTGTGGGAGTTCATATGTGTGCATGTACATGTATGTGTAGGTATTTGTGTTCAAACATGTGTGTGTAAATGTAAGTACATGTGTGCATGTTTGTTTGTGTAGACATGTGCGAGTGTGTGTACATGTGTATGTGCATGTGCATGACTTTCTTCTTGTTTTTATGCTTATGTGCATGCATGTTTGTGTCTTTGTGCATGTGCATATATGTGTGTGTGCTTGTGCGTCTATGTGCACGTGTCTTTGTGCATGTGCTAGAGTGTGCATATGGAGGGTTGCATGAATGTGTGTGTGTGTGCATGCATGTTTGTTTGTGTATGCATGCATGTACGTCTATATGCATGTGTACTTTTATGTGTTTGTACTTGTTTGTATGTTTGTTTTTATGTGTGGTGCATGCCATGAGAGTCTGCAAGCATGCATGTTCATGTCTGTGTGGTTGGTGTGTGAGCATGCATGTACATGTATGTGCATGTGCATGTATGTGCATTAGCCTGAATATGTATGTTTGTATGCATGTGCATATGTGTGTATGTGTGTATGTGTGCATGTAGGTTTGTATGTGCATGTTTTACTATACATGTTTATGCTTCTGTGTGTCTATTGTGTGTGTGTGCATGTATGTATCCGTGTTAGCATGGGTTTGTGTGTGTGTGTGTGCATGTGCACGTGTGTATGTGTGCATGTGTGTATGCATCTGAATATCTAAGTGCATGTATGTTAGTCTTTGTGTGTGTGTGCGTGTGCGTGTGTGTGTCCCTATGTATTAGCATAAGTGCATGTGTGCTTGTGTGAGTGTGTATGCAAGTGTGCATGTGTGTGTATGTGATAGTCTATGTACATTCATGTATGTACATCTGGGTGTGTGTGAGTGCATGTGTGGGTGTATTTTATGTGTATGTGTTCATGTATGTTTGTGAAAATGTGTTTGTGCGTGTTTTATAGCCTGTGCTTGGATGTGTGTGTGTGTATGTACATGCATTTATTTGCATATGCATGTGTATGTTTGTGAATTGATGTGTGTGGGTGTGTGCATGTGTGTATGTTTGTGTGAGTGTGTGTGTGTGTATGCATGAATGCATGTATGTGTGTTCATATGTACACTTGTGCATGTTTGCAAGAAAATGTGAGTGCATGTTTGTGTGTTCTATGCATGTATGCATGTATGTGTATGTTGGAGTGTGTGTGCATGTGTACATGTGTAAGCATGTGTAAATGTGTGTGTACTTGTGTGTATGTTTATGTGT
Organism: Vanilla planifolia; assembly: GCA_023846275.1. NCBI lineage: Eukaryota > Viridiplantae > Streptophyta > Magnoliopsida > Asparagales > Orchidaceae > Vanilla > Vanilla planifolia. Next base: position 33,350 of record JAIUJO010000821.1, read on the forward strand.
GCATGCTGAGGCATGTGCATGTGTGTTCCACATCGTGTTTTTGTGTGTGTTGAGTAGATGTGTTTGTGTGTGCATTAGTGTGTTGTTGTGTAAGTGCATATGTGTATGTTTGTGTGCTTGTGTGTGTGCATGTATGTATGCATATGTATGTGTGTGTGTTTGTGTTTGCATGTGTCATTTTATTTATGTGTGTGCATATGTGTGTGTAGGGGGGAGGGGGTGTGTATTCACGTGTTTGTGCATGTGCATGTGTGTCTTTGTATGTTGTCTATGTGTGCATTTTTTTGCATCTGCACACATGCACATAGTTTGTGTTAGGGTGTATGCATGTTTGTGCATCTTTGGTGTTAGTATTTATGCATTTTTTATGTGCATGTGTCTTTATGGGTTTATGTGTGCATCAATGTGTGTGTGTGTGTGTATCGATGTATGTGTGTGTTTGTGTGCCTACACTGGTGTGTGTCTTATTATGGATGTGTGTCTGCTTGTGTGTGCATTTGTGTCTTTAAGCATGTGTGTCTACATGTCTATCTATGTGTGTGTGTATATTTGTGTGAGTGTGTGTGCATGTGTGTATTCATTGGTGCGAGTGTGTTTGTGTGCGTTTGAACATGACTCTATACTTGTGTGTAGCTATCTATGTGTGAGTGTCTGTGTGTGCATGCTTGTGTATGTATGCATGCATGGGGCCTAGCATGTGAGTGTGAATGTGCATGTGCATGTCTATGTGTACACGTGTGTGTCTGTAAGTGTGTGTGTGTGTGTGTGTGTGTTTGTGTGTGTGTGCACATGTATATGTGCATGCATGTGTATTTGTGTGTGCATGTCTATCATTTTATATGCATCTATACATGTGTTTGCGTATGTGTGTGTGCGTGGAGGGGGTGTGCCTTTGTATGTTATGAGTGTGTGCATTTTTGTGCATCTACACACATACACAGTGTGTGTGTGGGTGTGTGTGCATGTGTGTGTGTTTTCATTAGTGTAGGCATGTGTGCATGTTTGTATGTATATGTGTTTGTGTGTGTGTTTATATGAGTGCATATGGGTATGTGCAAGTGTGTGTGTATTCAAGCACATGTGTGCATGTGTGGATGCATGTGTGTTTTTGTGTGCCTATGTTGGTGTGCATGTGTGTGATTACACATGTGTGTTTGCATGTGTATGCACATGTATGTGTGAGCATGTGTGTTTGCATGTCTATCTATGTGTGTGTGTCTATTTATGTGAGTGCTTGCATATATGTGTGCTCCTTGGTGCATTTTTGTATGCATTTACACATGAGTCTATCCTTGCATGTAGTTGTGCGTGTGTGGGTGTGTGGGTGATAGTGTGTATGTGTGTGCACTCTTGGGCATGTATGCATGTATTTGGCTGTGAACATGTGTGTGTGCATGTGTGTGTGCACAAATGCATGTGCATATGTGTGTTCATGTGTGCAAGCATGTGTGTGCCTGTGAGTGCATGCTTTTATTTGTGTGTGGTTGGTTGAGTGGATGCATTTATATGCATGTTTGTGTATGCATATGTTCATATGTGTGTGTGTCTATATGATTGTTTATATGCAAGCATGAGTGTGAATGTGTGTACATGTGAGTGTGTGTGGGTGTGAATATGTATTTGTATGTGTTTATCCATGTATGTGTGTGTGTGTGTACATGTATTTCATGTGTTTGTGTATGTTTATGTGCACGTGCATGTGTGTGCATGTTTGTTAATCTGTGTGTGTATGTGCATGTGTGTGGTTGTGTTTATGGGTATGTATGTGTGTGCATGTGTGCCTAGGTGTGCACTTGTGTGTGGGAGTGGTTATTTTTGTGTATAGATGCACGTGTGTATGAATACATTCATGTGTGTATGTGTGTGTGTGTGCATGAGTATGTGACAATGTGTGTCTGCTTATGTGTGTCGATACATGTGTCAATGCAAGTGTGTGTGTGTGTGTGTGCAAGAATGTGCTTGTGCATGTTTATATGTCTTATGCATGCTTGTGTGTAGGTGTGTATGTGCACGTGTGCATATATGTGTGTATCATGTGCTTGGGTATGCCTATGTGCTTTTTTGTATGTGTGCATATGCGAATGTGTGCTTGTGTTTTTGTTTGCATGCCTGCATTAGTGCACATGCACGTTTGTTCCTCTATATGTCTATGAGTATAAGTGTGGATGTTTATGCATGTGTACACAGATATGTCTATGTATGTGTGTGTGTGTGTGTCTTTGTGTGCATGCATGTGCATATGTGTGTGTGTTTGTGTGTTTGCATGTATGTGCATGTGTGCATGCATTTTTTATGTGTGTGTATACATGTGTAGGTGCATGTGTTTACATTTATGCATTTGTGCATGTGGGTATAGGTGTTTGTGTATACATGTGTTTGTCCATGTGTGTGCATTTGAATACATGTGTGTGTGTGTGTGTGTTTGTGTGCGTATGCATTGAGCACATGTGTGTGTGCTTGGAGCATGCATGTACATGTGTGCGTTCAGTAGTGTGGATGTGTGTGTGTCTTTATGTGTGTGAGAGCATGCATGTGTGTTCACATTGGCACATGTGTGGGCGCATGGGTGCATGTGTGTGTTTTTCCATGTTTTTGTGTGCGTATGTGTGCATGTGGATGTGAGTGATTGTGCATATGTGTCTACATTGGTGTGCTTATTTGTCTAATACGTGCCTGCATGTGTGTATGTGCTTATGAATGTCATGAGTTTTTGCATGTGTATGTATATTGCATGCATTTGTGTATTAATGTGAGGCTGTGCATGGTTGTCGTTGTGTGAGTGCATGTGGATGTGTGTATGTGTGTGTGTGTGTATGTTTGTGTCATTTGTGTACATGTGGGCTAATGCAAATGAATGTGAGTGTGTGTGAGGTCTTGTGTGCTCATAGTTGTGTGTGTTTTGCATTGGAGCATGGACATGTGTGTGTACGTGTGTGCATGTGAGTTCATTTGCATGCTTGATCTTGTGAGTTTTCATGTGCGTGTCTGCATATGTGCTTATGTGCGTGTTTGGATGTATGTGCTTATGCATATGCGTGTGTTCCTTTGCTTGTTTGTGCATGTGTTCATGTGTGTGTTGTTGTGTAAGTGCAAGTGTGTACGTCCATGTGTGTATCATCATGCATGTGCATTTGTGTGCATGCACATATGTGTGTGTCTATCTTTAGGTCTATGTTTGGTTTGCATGCATGTGCTTGTGCATATGTGTTGGCATGTGTGAATGCAAGTGTATGCATGTGTATACATATGTATCAATAGCTATTTATGCACATGTGTGCTTGTGTGTGTGTGTGTGTGCATGCACTCACATTTTTGTGTGTATGTGAGTGCATGTGAGAGGTTATGTGTGTTTGTGCATGAAAATAATTTTGTATGTGGGTATGTATTTATGTGCACACTATGGTACATATGTGTGTGGGTGAGTGTGTGTATATGTGTATAAGTGTTTGTTCGTGTGTGTGTGTGAGTGCATGTGATTGTTTCACGTGTATTTACGTGTGTGTACATTTATGTGTGCATGCGTGTTTGTGCTTGTGTGTTTACTTGTGTATGTGTCTTGTGTGTCTTAGCATACACATGTGTGTGTGCTAATACATGCACATGCATGTGTGAATATGTGTGTTTGTTGTGTCCATATGCATGCATATGTGTGTCGGGTATACATGTACATAATTATGGGTACATCTGCATGGGTTTGTGTACGTGTGCATGTGTGTATGTGTGGATGTGTGTGTGTATATATGTGTATGTGTGAGTATGCATGTGTGTGTGCACATGTGTATATGTGTGTCTTTTCTATTTTGTGTGCATGCTTGTGCACATGCGTTTCAGTGCATACGAGTCTGTGTGTGTGTGTGTGTATGCTTATGTGAGTGTGTGGCTACGTTTGTGTGTGTGCTTACAAGTGTGCGTGAGTATGCATTTGTTTTTGTGCATGTGCATGTGTGTATGAATGTGCAGTGATGCATGTGTGTAATTATGCATTTGGCATACTTGTTGAATGTGCATGTGTGCTTGTGTGTATGTTTGCAAGTATGTGGGTGTGTCAGATTGTATGTAAGTAACTGTGTGTGAGCATGTGTGCATATATATAGTCGTATGTGTGTGTTTGTGAGTGCATTTATGGATGTATGCATTAGCAAGTGCATGTGCATATGTGTGTGTGTGTGTTTGTGTGAGTGCATGTGTGTGGGTTCTTGTGGGTGTGTGCATCATGTGTATGTATGTGCGTGTGTGTGCATTTTTGTTTAGGGGCACATGCGAGTCTATGTGCATTTGTGTGAGAGTATATGCATTTGTGCATGCAAGTGGATGTGCAAGAGTGTATGGGTTTATGCATGTGTGCATGTGAACATGGGTCTACAAGTGTGTGTGTGCATGTATATATGCACTTGTGTATGTCTGTGCTCATTTGTGTGTGCGAACATGTGTGTCTATCTTTGTGCATGTGTGCATCTTATTGTCTTTACGTGTGTGTTCTTGTGCATCTATATGTACATGTGTGTGATTGTACATATGTGTGTTTGTGCATGTCTATGAGGGTGTTTGTGTGTGGGTCCATTATTGTGTGTGTGTGTGCATGCATGGATGTGTGAGTGTATAGGTGTAAGTGTGTATGTATGCATGCATGTGGGTGTACAATGTGTGTGCTTATGCATATGTTTATGAGTGTGTGTATTTGCGCTACTTCTGTATGCATGTCCATTTGCATGTGTGTGCATCAACATGTGTGTGTGTCCATGTTTGAGTGCATGTGTGCATATGGATGCATGCTTATGCGTATGTGTGTATGTGCATGTGCGTGTGCATCTATGAGTGGGTGTTCGCATATATGTGCATGTGTGTGTGTGTGTGCATGCATGTATTTGCTTGTGTGACAATGCTTATTGACTTGTGTATGCATGTTTGTGTGCATGTGTGTAAGTGTGTGTGCTTATTTGTATGCATGCATTTGCATGCTCATATGCATGTGAGTACATATGTGTGTGAGTATGTTTGGACACATGTATTCATGTGTCTACATGTGTGTGTGTGTGCATGTGCCTATGCATGTATCTACATGTGCACACATGCACACATGTGTGTACATGTTTGTGTGTAAGCATGTTTACTATCATACATGTATGTATGCACGTGTGTGTGTGTGTGTGTGTGCATGTATGTGTGTTCCAACCATGTTTAAGCGTGTTTTTTTTGCATGTGTTTTCATTTGTTGTTGTGTGTGTATGCATGTGTTTGTATTACACATTTGCCTGGTATGCATGTATGTATGCATGCTTGTGCATGTGTGCATGCTTGTGTGTCTATATATCTTCATTTCTATGTGTGCATGTGTGCTTATGTGTGGGTATGTGCATGAATATTTGTGAGGATCTATGTGTGTGTGGGAATATATGCATGTGTGTGCAAGTGCATATTTGTGTGCATGTGTGCATGTGTATGTTTTTGTATTTGTGTGTGTATTTTTGCATTGTGTACCAGTGTGTGTGTATTTATGCATATCTATGTGCACATGTGAATGTGTGCATGTGTATTTGTGAGAGTGTGTGTGTGTGTGCATGTATTTTTAAGCATGTGTGTTTGTGTCATTGTGTTAATATCAACATATGTAATGTGCATGTACATGTATATGTGTGTATGCATGTGTATGTATGAGCATCTATGTGTGTCTTTTCCTGTGTATGGAGATGTGCATACATGTTTATGTATTTGTAAACATGTGTGCATGTGTGTGTATATATTTGTGTGTGCACAAATTTGTTTTTGTTTGATTTTGTGCATGTGTGCGTAGGCAAGAGTATGTGCATTTTTGCTTACATATGCATCTACATGCATGCATACATGGGTGTATGTGTGTGTGTGTGTGCATGTTAGTGTGTAATGTATGCATGTGTATGTGAGTGAATGTGTGTGTGTTTGTTAGTGTTTGTTTGTGTGTGCAAGCATGCATGTGTGCATGTGTGTTTACATTTATGTATGTGTCCATGTCTATACCTACATATGTGTTTGCAGAAGCATTTGTGTGTGTGCCTCTATGTGTATGTGTTTTCATGTGTGTGCATGTTTATGTGTATGCATATGTAGGCATGTGCATGTGTATGTAGGTTTGTGTGCAATTATATGTGCATTTGTGTGTGCATGTGTCTCGGTGTCTATGTGTGTGTACATGCATGTTTATATGTATGTGTGTATGTGTATGTGTGTGTTTGTGTGTGTATTTCTCTTTGTGTGCATATTCATTTATATGTGTATATTTGTGTGTGCATTCACATTTATGTATGTGTGTGTGTGTGCTTGTGCATGCGTTTGTGTTTGTATATTTGTGTGTTCAGGTTAGTGATTATGCATTAGTGTGAGAGTATGCATGTGTGGGTGGTTTCATGTGTGCATGTTTTTGTGCATGCATGTATGTATGTATATGTGTGTGATTACAAATGTTTGTGTGAGAAGGCATACATGCTTGTGTGTGTGCGCAAGTGTATGTGTGTGTGCTTGTGCCTGTGGGTGTTTGTCTTTGTGCATATGGATCTATCTGCTTGTATATCTCTATGTATTCATGTGTATATGTGCCTTTACATGTTATAAAAGTGTGTGCAAATGCATTTGATTGTGTGCATGTGTGTGTAAGTGTGTGCAAGTTCATGTGTGCCAATGTATGTTCATAAGAGTCTATGCAAGTGCACATGTATATAATTGTGTACTTGGGTGTCTGAGTGTGTGCATGTGCTTATGTGTGTGTAGGTATGTGTGTACGTGTTTTTGTGTGCTTGCATGCATGAGATGGCATCTGCATGCATTTGCATTTGTGTGTGTATGTTTGCATGTGTATGTGTGGGAAAGTGTTTGTATGTGTACGCATGGGTATACATGTGTGCATGCATGTTTGTATCCATTCATATTTGTGTCTCTACGCATTTAAGCATGTGTGTGTGTCATTATGTGTACATTTGCATGCTTACAATTATATGCATTTGTGGGTCTATGAGTGTGCCTATTTGTGTATGTGTGTGTATGGGTGTCTATGTATGCATGCACATATGCATGTGCATGTGTTTTCACAGTCATGTGTGTGTGTCATGAGAGATCTCCTGTGTGTGTTTTTGTACATCTTTGAGTGTGAGCATGTCTGTGTGTATGCATGTTAGTGTGTGTGCACTTGTGTGTGCATGTGTGTATGCGTCATTCATTTGTGTCTGTGTCTATGTGCATGTCTGTGTACATGTGTATGTTCAGGTATGTATGTGTATTCATGTGTATGCATGAGCGTTTGAATGTGTGATTGTGTGTGTGCATGCATGTGTATGCAATTTCTTTCTTGTATGCATGTGTGTGTGAGTGTACATGTGCATGTTTGTGTACATGTATACATGTGTCTATGACTACATGTGTTTTCATAAGTGTGTGTGGGCATGTGGGTGAGCATGTGTGTGTGCATATTTGTGCATGTGTGTGCGTGTGGGTATGTCTATACGTGTATATGTGTGAGCATCTTTTTGTGTGTTCTTATTGGTGTAAGTGGGCATGCCTGTATGTGTGTATATACATGTCTGCATATAAGTGTGTTCATGTGTTTGTCTAAGTGTGCACATGCATGTGCTTGTTTGTGCATGTGTGTACATGTGCATGTATGTGTTTGTGTGTGCGTGCATGTATGCATTCATCTTTGTATGTTTATGTGCATGTCTTTGTATTTGTGTATTCATATATGTGTATGTATCTTAGGGTTTTCATATGCATGGGTGTGCATTCTTGTGTGTGAGTGTCTATCGGTGTATGTGTGTGTGCTTGGACATTTGCATGTACGTGTGTATGTGTCCTTGACCACATCCATGTGTTTGTTTTTTTATTTTCTTGTCTATGTGCATGCATGTGTTTGTGTTCATGTGCATGAGGGTGTTAGTGTGGGTGTGCATGTGTCAATGTGTCTATGCATATATGTGTGTGTGAGTGTGCATGTGTGTATGTTTGTGTGTGTGTGCACATGTGTGGTTGTCTGTGCTTGTGTATGTGCACATGTAGGTGGGCGTGATTGTGTAAGAGAGAGTGTATAGGTGTGGGGTAAGTATTTGTTTGTACAATTGTGTGCATATGCATCCATGTTTGTGTGGGTATGTAAGCATATGTGTGCAAGGGTGTGTGTGTGCATGCATGTAAGCATGTTTGTGCATGTTTGAGTGCATGTGTTTGTGTATGTGAGTATATGTGCATGCATGTGCGTGCATGGTCTTGTGTGTGTCAATGTGTGCTTCCTTATGTGTGTATGAGTATGAGTCTGAGTGTGTGTGTGTGTGTGTGCACGTGTTCGATTGTATATTTTTATGTGCTTTCTTTGTGCTTATTTATGGGTGTCTATATGTGTATGTATGTATGTATGTGTGTGTGTGTGTGTGTGCATGTTTGCACATGTGAGAATGTGTGTATGTGTGAGTGTGCACATATGTGTTTTTGTGTGTACGAGTGTGTGTATGCTTGTGTATCTGTGTGTGCATGCATGTTTGTCCATTTGTATATTTGCTTGTGTGTGTGGTGGATGCATACATGCACCTTTGTTTGCATGCATTCATGCTTGTGCATGTGTAGGAATATATTTTTGCATGTGCATGTGTACATGAGAGTGGATATCTATGTCTTTGTGTGTATCAAGGTGCAAGTGCGTGTGTGTGTGCACATTTCTATTTGTGCATTTTCATGCAAGTGTATGTGTGCATGCATGTCTAAGTGTGTTCATGCCTACACATGTGTCTATGTGTCCATATGTGTGGGCATTTGTTTTCGTGCGTATGTGTATAAGTACATGTGCATAAGTGTATAGATGTGTGTGTTCATGTGTATGTATTTGTTTGCATGTGTATTTACCTATGTGTCTGCATCTATGTGCATTTGTGTGTGTGTGTGTATGTGCTAGTGCATATGCAAGTGTATTTATACATGCATATGTGCATGTGCGTGTCCATGTGCATATGTGTGTGTGCCTTTGTGCATGAGTCTATGTGCATGTGAATACATATGTTTGTGTGCATGTTTGTGTTAGTATGTTTGAAAGCATGCATTTTCATGTGTGCATTTGCATTTTCCTTTGTGTGATTGCATGTGTCTATGCATGCATGTATCTATGCACATGTGTGTGTGTGAGTGTGTATGTGTGTACGTGTGTGTGTGTGTGCATATGTGTGTGCTTATGCATTTTTATGTGTATGCATGTGTATAAGTGTGTTTGTGTGTGATTGTGCTTGTATCTACATATGCATGTGTGAGTGCTTTTATGTGTGTGTACATCTCTATTTGTGCAAGGGCTGGTGTGTGCACGTGCATGTGTGCACGTGCATGTGTGCACGAGTGTCAATGTGTGCATGTGCATTTATGTGCATGTGTTGGGTTCATTTGCTTGATTACATGCACATTTGTGTGGGTGGGTGCTTATGTGTAATGGTGTGTGTATGCATGTGCGTGTGTGGGGGCATGTGAGTGCATGTGTGTGTGCATGTTTGTGCATTGTTATGTGTCTGTGTACATGTGCATGTGTGTGCATGTGTGTACGTGTGTGTCACTACATGTATATGTGTGAGCATATTTGAGTGTATGCATGTCAATGTGTGCCTACATGCCTACATATGTGTGTGTCCATGTGTGCACACACACATATGTGTGTGTGAGTGTGTGTGAGTGTATGCACACATGTGTGTGTGTGTGTATGCATGTGCGTTTGTGCCCATTTATGTAGAAGCATATGTGTGTGTGTTCATGTGTATGCATGTGTATGGGTGTGTGTGCTTATTTGTGCATATGCATTTCTCTCTGTGTGTGTTCGTATGCGCATGTGTAGATACATGTGTGTATCCATAAGTGTGTGTATGCGTTTATACTTGTGTGAGCATGTCATTGTCTATTTGTTTGCATGTGTAAGTGCATGCACATATGTGCATTTGTGTGTGTTCATCAACATGTTTTGGTGCTTGCATTTGTGTGTATGCAGTTTGCATGAGTATGCACATGTGTACATATGCTTATGTGTGGGTGTGTGCATGTGCATATGTGTGCATTTGTGTGTTTATGCTTGTGTGTTTATGCTTGTGTGTGTGTATGTGCATGTTCATGTTCATGCATGTGTGTGTGTTTGTTCTTATGTATGTGTATGCGTGTGCATATATGCATGTGTATATGAGTGAGTGTGTGGGTGTGCTTGTACGTGTGTGTGCATCTATGCATGTGCATGCATGTGCAGGTATCTACATGTGCATGTGTATGCATATGTCTGTCGACCTTTGAGTGCATGCGTGTGTGTGCACATGTGTGTATAGCTTTGAGAGTGCACGCATGTGTGTGTGTAAATGCTTCTGTGCTTGTGAGTGCATATGTGTGTGAGTTTAGGTGCATGTGGTTGATGTGCATGCATTGGTACATATCTATATGTGTGTGTGTGTGCATGCGTGTGTGCATGCTTACATGTGCTTGTGTGTAGGGTTGTGTATACATGTGTGCGTGTGTATCTATGTCTGTGGGCATGGGTGTGGGTGTGTTTGGGCTGGTCGTTGTGGGTGTGTGTGCATGTATATGTACACATATGTGTTGTGGTTATCTGTGTGCTTCTATGTATGTGTTCATGTGCATGTGTGTGCATGTGGGTGTGTGTGTGCATATGTAGGTGTGTATGTGTGTCTGTGCACACATTTGAGTGGTTGTATGCATGCATTGATGTAAGCATATGTGCACACAATTTTTGTGGCTATGTTTGTGCTTAGAATGTGTAGATGTACATGTGTGTATATGTGTCTCTGTGTGCATCTACTTGTGTGTGTGCATTTACACATATGTGTATGCTTTTATGTGTTTGTAAATGTGCATGTTCCTATTTGAGTGTGTTTGTGCATATGTGTGTGTGTTGGAGTGGGTACAGGTGTGAGCATGTATGTGCATTTGTGTATGTGTGTTTGTAGGTGTGTGTCTATGCATGTTCCTATTTGTGTGTGTCTATGCACATGTAAGTGTGTGTTGGATTGGGTACATGTGTGAGCATGTATGTACATCTATGTATGTGTGCTTGCAGGTTTGTGTCTACATGTTTGTGTATGTGTGCCAACATGTGTCTGTATGTTTGTGTGTCTGTGTGTATGTGTATGTTTTTTGTGTTTCTTTGAATGTGCTTGTGTGTGTGTGTGCATGTCTGTGTGAGGGTGCTTTGTTGGTGTGCATGTATCCAAGTGTGTGTGTTTGCATGTGTGAGTCTATTTGCATATGTGCACATGTGTACAGGTGTGCATTTGTGCAAGTGTTTGTATGCACATGTGTGTGCATGATTGTGCATGTTTATTTGTATGCATGTGCTTGTGCTCATGCATGAGTGTGTGTGCATTTATGTGTCTCCTTTTGCATGTGTGTGTTTGCATTTAGTACATGTGCTTGTTTTCGTAAGTGTGTGGGTATGCTTATATATGTATACAACTATGTCTATGTATATGTTTGTGGGTAATTGTGCATGTATAATTATCTTTACATGTGTGTGAACAAGTTTCTGTGCATGTTGGCAAGTGTTTGTGCATATACGTGTGTGTGTGTGTGCATGTGTTTACATGCATGTGCATATGTGTGTGCCTATATATGCATTTGTGTGTATGTGTGTGTCTATGGGAGTGTGTGTGTCGTTCGAAGTGAGCATGTGTGCATGCGTGTGCTTGAGTGAATGTATGTTTCTATATGCATGTGCCTATGTTTGCATGCATATGTGTGCATATGTGGTTTTAGGTGTCTTCTCACATGCTTGTGTGCATACATATGTCTGTGTGTACTCATATGTGTTCTTACATGTGTACATTTATATATGTTTGTGTTTGTGTTTGTGTAGGTGTAAGTGTGTGTACATGTGTTTGTGTGTGTGGTTATGTGTGCATGTATATGCATGTCTGTGAATGATTCTATGATTGTGTGTGCTTATCTATGCCTGTGTGTGCAAGTGTGAGTGCACATATCTTTACGTGTGTATGTGTGTTGTGTGTGTGTGTGGGTAAGAGCACATGCGTGTGCACGTGTGTGCACACGTGCACATGTGTGTGCACTTTGAGCGTGTATATGTTTGTGGGCATATTGTGTGTTTATATGTGCGTGTGTGTGTTCATGCATCTTCATGTGTGTATGTGTGTTTATTTGGGCACGTGTACATGTGCATGTGCATACATGTGTTCACGGAGGAGTGTTTACATGTGTATGTGCTTGTGTGATCATGTGTGCAGCTTGTTTACATATTTGCATGTCTGCATATGTGCATGTGTGAATTTGTGTGTTTTGTGTGTGTGTCTATTTGAATGTATATGTGTATGTGTGTGTGTGTGTGTTGTTGTGTGTGCATGTATGTATGCTTGACTATGTGCATGTGTGCATGCAAGCACACACTTGTGTGTTTTTATGTGTGTGTCTTTATGTGATTTTGCATGTGTGTATAGGTGTGTTTGCATGTATATTTATGCAATTGTGTGCATGTGAGTGCTTTTTTGCACTTGTGTGTGCCTGTGAGTGTGTGTATGCCTGTGTGTGTGATTGCGTGCATGTATGTGCTTCTATGAGTGTCAATGTGTGTCTATTCAAGCATGTGTGTGTACTTATGTGTGTCCATGAGCATTCATGTGAGTTTCTTGTGTATGTTCATGTGTGTGAGCATTCACATGTGTGTGTATGTGTGTGTGCATGCATATGTGTGCATTTTTTTGTGTTTTTGCATGAGTACGTGCATGGGCATATTTGTGTGTTTGTGTGTGGGTGTGTGCATGTGTGTGTATAGACATTCATATGTGTATGTGTAGTTGCATTATTGTGTGTATGTGCATTGGTTCATTCATATGCATAGGTGTGTCTGTGCACACACATGTATGCATTAGTGCAAGCGTGTGCGTGCATGTCAATATATGTGTGTGCACGTGAGCATCTACATGTGTGTGTGTGGGCATGTGAGAGTGCCTATGCTTGCATGTGCATGCATGTGTGGGTGGCTATGCTTTTTTGTTTGTGTATTCCTTTTTGTGTATGTGTGTGCATCTGCATGTATGGGTGAGTGCATCTGCATGCCTATGCATGTTCACGTGTGTGTGAGAGAGCATGCTTGTGTGTCCAAGTGCTTGTCCATGTGAGTGTGTATGCATGTGTATGTATGTATGTGTGTGTGCATTTGTGTGTGTGTAAATTTTGATATATGCATGTATGTGTGCATGCATATCTATGCATGTGCTTATGCATGTGTGTGTATGTACGTATGTTTATTTGTGTGCGTGCATGTGTCTATGAGTGTGCATTTTGCATTTGTGTGCATGTTTGTATGTGTGTATGTATGCATGTGTCATGCATATGTGCTTGTGTGTGTGAGTAGATGTATGTGCTTGTGTTTGTGTGCATGTGCATATGCTTATGTATATGATTGTGTATGTGTGTGTGTGTATACATGTATGTGCATGAGCATGCATGTGACTGTGTGTGTCTGTGCCTATGCTTGCATGTACATATGCTTGCATGTAATTGTGCTTGTGTATGTGCATGTGCTTGTGCATACATGCATATGATATTATGTGTGTGTGTGAGTGTGGTTGTGGGTTGGTTTGTGTGTGTGTGTGCGTGTGGTTGTGTGTCTATTGGTGCATGTGTTGCTTGTATTTGTGTGTGTGTGCACATGCATGTATGCATGTGTGTGTGTATTGTGTGTACATATACATGTGTGTATTTATGTGTGTGTGTGTGTTTGCACATGAATGAATATCATTACTTGCATGTGGACATGAGTGTGTGTGTGGTTCTGTGTACATATATTTGTTTGTGCATGTTATAGTGAGTTGTGTGTGCATGTGTATGCTTAGGTGCATGTGTGTGTGTTTGTACATGTGTGCTAATTTGTGTATCCTTGTGTGTGTTTGCATGCATGTGTGCATGTGTTTCCATGCAGGGGTTACTATGTTAATGGTTATGTGAATGTATGGGTGTGTGTCAGTGCATGTTTGTGCATATGTGTGCACATGTATGTGTGTGTATGCACACATGTGTTGTGTGTGTATGAGTAGGTTTGTATGTGTGCATGTGTGGTAGGGTGCAATTTGGTGTGTGTGTGTATGTGTGTGTTTATGTGTGTACATACATGGATGAATGCATGTACTTATGTGTATATGTGCATGTGTGTGTGGGTGTGTAGGTGAATGTTTGTGTCATTTATGTGGATGTGTGTGGGTTTGTGTATGCATGTGTGAATCTCTATGTGCATGCTTATGCGTGTGTGTTTATGTGGTATGTACATTTATATATATGGGTGTGTGTGTGTGTGTATGTCCATTTGTGTGTTTGTGTGTGCATGTGTACTTGAGAGGTGTGTGCATGTGCTTGTGCTTACATGCGTGGGTGCACATATGTGAGTGCATGCATGTGTGAATGAGCTTGCATATGCATGTGTTCATGTATGTGCATATATGTGTGCTTGTACACCTATGTATGTGTGTGCATGTATATATATGTGTGTGTGTGTGTGTGTGCATGTGCTTGTGTTTCAACATGTGTGTGTATGCTTATGTGTGTGAATATCTATGTGTATGTGTGTGAATGTGCATGTGTGCATGTGTACATGTGTGTATGTACATGTGTTTTTGTGCATTTGAATGTGTGTGGAAGTGTATGTGTGTGTGTTATTATGTGCATGTATATGGTGTATGTGCACATGTGTGTGTGTGTTAGTGCATGCATGCATGTGCATTTGTGCATGCCTATGTGTATGTGTGTGTGCATGTTTAGTTATGGGCATATGCATGCATATGCTTGTGCATGTGTGTGTGCTTGTATGCATGCATTTGTGTGTCTATGCATGTGTGCATGTGTGTGTGTGCTTGTATGCATTCTTGTCTATGCATGTGTGCATGCAAGTGCATAGACATGTGTGTTTATGTGTGCATACGTGTGTGCTTTTGTGCATATGTGAAAGTGTATGCATGTGTGTGTCTTTGTAGATGGTTTTATGTGTGTGTGCATGCATATATTTCTTTTGGTACATGTGTATGTGTGTATGTGTTTCTATGTATGTGAGTGTTTGTATATTTGTGTGTGGCTGTATTTATGCATGTGTATGTTTGTGCATGTGTTTGCATGAGCATGTGAGTGCATGTGTTTTTTGAGTAAGCATGCACTTGTGTGTTTGTTCTTTTATACATGCATGCATGCATATGCAAACATATGCTTGCTTGTTTATCATTTTGTGTTTTTGTGAATGTATATATATGTGTGTGTGCACTTATGTGGGTGGGTGCATTCATGTGTTTGTGTGTGTACATGCTTGTGCTTTTTTCTATGTGTTTGTGTCTATGTGAGTGTTCAAGTGCATGTATTTTTATGTACATGTTTGCATGCATGTGAGTGTGTGTGTATGTGCATGTCTACATGCATGTTTGTGAGTCTATGTTTGTGCATGTGTTGTAGCTTTGCCTAAGCATGTGTGTGAGTGTAAATGTTCTTTTTCATGTTCTTGTGTGTGTGTGTGCACAAATGCATTTGTGCATGTTTATTTATGTGTGCATGTGTGTGTTTGTATGAGTGTGTGAGTATGTGTGTGCACGTGTATGTTTCTATGTGCATGTTCATGTGTGTGTGTATATATATGTGTGCATGTGTGCACATGCGTTCTTGTGTGTGGATGTAGGTGCGTGCATTTGTGGATGTCGTCCGTGTGTGCAAGTATGCATGTGTGCAGACCTCTGTGTGTGTGTGTGTGTACATGTATGTGTGTATTTTTGTATGTGCATTTCCCTATGTGTGTATTTGTACGTCTATGCCTCTATCTATGTGCATGTGTGCATGCTTGAATGTGTGCATATGTATTTGTGTGTTGTGAAGAGGGGTAGGTGTGCATGCATGTGTGTGCACACAAGTGTGTTTGTATCCATGAGTATGTGTGTGTGCATTGTGCATACATATGTATGCATTTGTGTTGTTGTTATTGTGTGTCTGTGTTCCTTTGTGTGCATGTGTACATGCCATTATGTGTTCATGTGTGTGTGTATGCATGTCTATGCATGTGTGTGTGCTAGTATGCATAAGTGTATGTATGCATGCATGTGATTATGTTTGCATACATGTATGCATACGTGTGTGTGTGTGTGTAGTCGCATGTGTTTATGTTTGTGTGTCTGTGTATGTGTGTACATGCAAATGTGTCTATGTGTGTAAATGTGTGTGTGAGTTTTGTGTGCATGTGAGTTCGTTTTTGTATGTGTGTGTGCATTTTTTGTTATGAGGGTGGGCAAGTGTGTGTGCACATGTGTTTGTGTTCTTATATAAATGTACATGTGTGAATGTGTGTGTGTGTGTGTTTATATATGCATATGTATGTGTAAGTGTGTATATGTGCTTGTCTGTGTGTGTATGACTACATGATTTGCATGATTGTGTGTGCGAGCATGTATGTGTGTGTCTCTTTTGCTTGTATGTGTTTGCTTGTGTGTATGTTTACAAGTGAGTGTGTGTGGGTGTCTATACATATGCTTATGCATGTCTATTTGGGTGTACATGTGCACCTACCTATGTGTGTATGCAAGTGTGTGTGTACAGATGTGTGTGTGCAAGTACATGTGCATGTGTGGGTTTGTGTGCAGGCCTATGTACTTGTCTGTGTGCTTGTGTATGTATATTTATACATGCATGCATGTGTGTGTGTGTGTTTGTGTGTGCATGTATATGTGCATGTGCTTGTGTGTGTATGTGTATGTGCATGTGTTTGTGATTGTGTGTGTAGGTGCGTGTTTTCATGTGTTTGTATGCATGTGTTTGTGTGTGCATTCACATGTACATGCATTTGGGTGTACATCTTGCATGTATGTATGTGTGTATGCATGTGTGCTTGTGTTTGTTCACTCGCACACAAGTGTGTGTGTGTGTGTGTGTCTTTTTGTGTGTGCATGTGTGTACATGTGTATGTGCACATGTGTGTGTCGACATGTGCATGTATCTATTCTTGTGTCTGTGTTTGTGCATTTATTCATGTGTGTGAGCTTGTATGCATTTGTGCATTCGTGCATGTCTGTTTGCACGTATGCGGGTGTGAGTGTGTCTGTGTGCATGCACTTTTGCATGTGTGTGTGTTTTTGCATGTGTAGAGGTGCATGTGCACTGATGTGTGTGCATGCTAGTGTGTGTTCGTGTGTGTGCTAGTGAGTGCAATTATGTGGACATGTGCATGAATGAGTGTGTGTGTGGGTGTGTGTGCATGTATATGCATGTGTTGGTGTTTAAGTGTGTGTGTGTGTGTGTGCATGGATGCACATGTTTCTACGCATGTGTATGTTTTGAGTGTTTGTATCTATGTGAACCTGTAGGTGTGTATGCATTATTGTGGGCATGTGTGCATTCTTATGTGTGACTATGCATGTTATGTGTGTGTCTATGTGTAATTATATGGATATGTGTGTGTGTGTGCAATGTGTGTGCATGTGTACATGTAAGAGTATGTATGGGCATGCATGGGTGTGTGCATGTGCATGTACATGTGTGGATGTTCTTATTCTTGTGCAAGTGTGTGCATGGGCATGGTCAAGTGTGTGTGTGTGTGTGTTTATGCATGCATGTGCCTGCATATGCTTGTGTTTGTGCACGTAGGTGTGAGCTTTTGAGTACATGCCTATTCAAGTGTGTGTGTGCATGAGCATGTGTGTATGTATGTGTGCTTGCATGTGTGCTAATTCATTTGCATCTATCTATACATGCATGTCCTTTTGTGTGTACTTGTGTGTGTTTATGCACATGTGTGTGTGCATATGTATGCATATTTGCATGTGTGTGTATGTGTGCATGCTTATTTGTTTGTTTTGTGTATGTTTAAATGTTCACATCAATTTCTGTATGTGCTCCTGTGCATATACAAGTGGGCATGTCTACATGTACATGTGCAAGTATTAGTGTGTGTGTGTGTGTGTGTGTGCATGTATGTTTGTGTGAATTTTTGTGTCTGTCTATATGTGTGTGCATAAGTGTGAATGTTTGTAGGTTTTTGTTCATGTGTTTGTTTGTGTGTGCCTATGTGCACATTTGTGAGCAAGGGTGTGCATGCATGTGTGTTTGTGTGTACATATTTGTGCTTCTGGGTGTGTGGGTGTTGATGTATGTGTGCATGCATGTGTGTGGGTGTGAGCAAGTGTGTGTATGCTTATGCATTTAAGTGCATGTTTATGCAAATGCATGTGTGTGTGTATATCTTAGTGCTATTATGTGCATGCATATATGTATATGCATCAATGTGTACGTGTTTGTTTGCACATGTGTGCATATTTTTAGGTGCATGCATAGGTGTGTGAATGCCTATATAAGATCATGTGCGTGTTTGTGTGCATATGTGCATGTGTGTGTCTTTGTGTGTTTGTATATGTCTGTGAGTATGTGTATATGTGTGTGCATGTACATATGTAAGTCTATGGGTGCATGCATGCATGTGTGTGTGTAAATGTGTGCATAGCTGCAAGTGTTTGTGCATGTGTGTGTATAGGTCTATGCTTGCAAGCATGTCTATCGATGTGTGTGCATGTTTGTGAATATGCATGCATTATCATATGTGTGCATGCATTTATGTATTTGTATGCATCTACATGTGTCATTGTGCATGTTTACATGTATATGTGAGAGTGTGCATATGAATCTACATACATTTGTGTTTATATGTGTTTGTGTGTGCGTGCTTGAATGTACTTGTTTGAATGTTTGTGTAAATATTTTTGTTATCGTTTGTATGCATTTGTGTATGTGTGTGCATGTGTGTGAGTGTGAGTGTGTGTTTGAGTGTGTGAATATGTGGATGCACTTGTGTGTTTTTATGTGCATGTGTGTAAGTATGTGTATATGTGTGTGCTTATGGGTGACTGTGTGCATGTGCATATGCATGTGCATGTGCATGTGTTCATATTCAATTATTTGTGTATGTGTGTGCATGTGCTTGTGCATGTGGATGCATACTTGTCTGCTTGTGTGCACGAGTTCATGTGCATGTATGCATGCTTTTATGTGTATGTGTGTGGTTGTTTGTTTGCATGCACATGTAGCATTTGTGTATATATATAGGCTTAAATTTGTTTTTGAATGCATGCATGAATGTGTATGGTATGTGTGTGCACATGCCTATATGTGTGCTTGTGTGTGCACATGTATGTACTGGCATGTGCATGGGCATGTGTGTGTGCATGTTTGCAAGTGTCTATGTATGTGTATGTAACCACATGCATAAGGTGTATTTGGGTGCATGTGCAAGCATTTGTGTTTGTGTATATGTGCATAGGTACGTGTGTGCATCAGTGTGTGCGTGTGTGTCAGTGCACATGTGTTTGCAAGTGTGCATCCATATGCATCTGCTTGTGCACCAGTGTATGTGTGTGTGTGTGTGCATATGTATGCACATATATGTGGATGTGCGAGTGTTTGAATGTGGGTACATTCATCCATGTGTGTGAATATTTGTGTGCATGTATGCATGTTTGAGTGTGTGTGCATGACTAAGTGTATGGTCATGTGTGTGTGTGTACATATTTGTGTGCATATGCATTTATGTATGCATGCGTTTGTGTGCATATGCATTTATGTGTGTGTGCATGCATGCATTTGTGAATGTGTGTGAGCATGCATGCATGCATTTTTTGTGTATGTTCATGTGTGCATGAGTACATTTGTGTGTCTATAATATGTTTGTATATTAGTGTGTGTGCATGTGTGTGTATGCATGTTTGATTATTGTTGTGTGCATGCATGTGTACATGTATGTGTGTGTGCATTGCCATGTGCATGTGTGTCTGTGTGTATGCATACGTGTGTGCGTTTACATTTTTTTCTATGTATGTATGCACATGGGTGCATATGTTTGTATGTTTGTATGTGTTTATTTATGTATGCATATATTGTGTGTGTGGGTGTTTGTGGCTATGTGAGTGCATGTGTGAACGTGTATGTGCTTGTGTGCATGTGTATTCAAGTGCATGAGCTAATGTATGTGTGTGTGTCTACATGTGTGTGTGTGTGCATCAACATGCATGTCTTTGTGCATGTGCATGTGTGTGTGCTTGTGTAGGTGTGTGTGTCCATTTTTGTTCATATTTGTACATGTGTGCATGCATATGTGCATGTACATGGACATGTGTGTCTGTGTGCATATGCATGTTTTTCCATGTGTGTTGTGTGTCAATGTGTCATCTACATCTCTATGTGTCTGTGTGTGTATGTCATGTATCTGCATCTATGTTTTCACCTCCATGTGTGTGCTTATGTATTGGTGTGTGCATACATGTATGTGCTTACATGTGTGTGGGTATGCACGTGCGTGTGTACATGTATGCATTTCTATGCATGTGTATGTGTGCATGCATGCATGCATGCATATGTGTGTGAGTGGGTAGCTGTGTACATGTGTGTGTGTATGTGTATGCATTCTTGCATGGTGTGTACATGCATTTGTGATTATGTATGTGTACATGTATATGTGTTCATGTGTGCTTGTTTGCATTTGTGTGTGCGTGTGTGTGCATGTGTGTTTGTATTTGTGGGTGTTTGTATGTATGTGTGTGCATGTGCATGTGTGTACATAGGAGTGTGCATATGTGACTCTATATGTGTCTCTCTACACATGTGTACATGGGTGTGTACAAATGTGAGTTTGTGTATGCGTGTGTCTACACATGCATGTATTTGTGCATGTGTTTTTGCAAGTGTATGTGTATGCATGTGTGTATGGGTATAAGTCTACATGCATTCTTCTATTTTTGCTTTTTCATGGGTGTTTATGTGTTTGTACATGTGTTTATGTTCATGCACTTGTGTGTGTGTGTGTATATTTATGTGCATGGCTGTGCGTATGTGTGTGCATATGTGTGTGTGTAGGTGTGAGTGTATGTATGTACTTATGCATATTCTTGTACATTTGTGTGTGTGTGTCTATGTGCAGTCATACATGCACATATATGTTTGTGTGTATGTGCATGTCTTTGTGCATATGTATGTGCATGTGTGTGAGCATGTCTGTGAGCTTGTGTGTGCATGTTTGTGTGTGCCTGTGTGGGTGTGCGTGGTTGTATGTGTGCGTGTGTGCACATGTGTTCTTGTGTGGGTCTGGGTGCATGCACTTGCGTGTGCATTTGCTTGGTTTCTATATGTGCATGTACATATGTGTATGTTTGTTTGCATGTACACGTGATTCTGTGTGTGATTCTGTTGTATTTTATGTGTGTGTGTGTGTATAAAAGAGTGGGTGTATGCATATGTGTGTGTGTTATGTGTCTATATTTGCATATTTGTATTTGTGTGTGTGATGGTATGTGTGTGTGTACTTGTATTCATTTGCATGTGTGCATGTGTGTGTGTGTGTATATATGTGTGCATTTGTGTGTTTGAGTGTGCATGTGTTTTTGTGCACGTGTGTGTGTTCATGTGAGATTTGTGTGTGTGTGTGTGTTCGTGTGAGTGTATGCAAGTGTGCATGTGTTTGTGAGTGCATTAAATGTGGGAGCATGTGCCCATGTGTTTTTGTGATGTTGTTTATGGATGTGTGAGTGTGTATGTGTGTGTGTGTGTGTGCTTGTGTTTATTTGTGTTTATGCATGTGTGTGTGCATGTGTATATGAATGTGTGCATGTGCATGTGTGTGCTAGCATACATGTGCATACATGTATGTGTATAGGTGTTCTATCATATGCATATGCTTGTGTATTTGTGTGTGTGCCTGTGTGTGCATGCGTGTGTGTGTGCTTGTGTGTTTATATGTGTATGTGTGCCAGTAAAGGTATGTGTGTGTG
Organism: Vanilla planifolia; assembly: GCA_023846275.1. Lineage (NCBI taxonomy): Eukaryota > Viridiplantae > Streptophyta > Magnoliopsida > Asparagales > Orchidaceae > Vanilla > Vanilla planifolia. The sequence continues at coordinate 55,117 of JAIUJO010000821.1, forward strand.
CATATAGATATATATATATATGTGCATGTGTGTGTGCTTGTGCACATGCATGCACATGCATATTTGTGTATTGTGCATGCATGTGTGTGTGCTTTGCTTCCTTTGTGTATGCACAAGTGTCCCTATGTATGAGTATGTGTATGTGGACATATGAGTATAGGTGTGTGTGCATTTGTATTTATGTGTGCTCATGCATGCATGTGTGATTGTGTGTTAGGGTGCAAGCCTATGTGTATATATATGTGTGCATGTTCACTTATGTATGTATTTGGTTATGTGTGTGTTGTTGTGCATGTGATTGTATATGTATGCATGTTTACTTGTATGTCTGCCAGTGAGTGTGCATGTAGGTGCATGCATGCATGTATATGTGTGCATGTTCATTAATCTGTTTGCACTAGCATGTGCATTCATGCACATGTGTTTCTGTGTCTATTCATTCATCTATGTGTGGATGTTGATATGTGTATGTGTGTCCATGTGTGTTCATGTGTTATCATATATATGTGAGTGTTTTCTTGTCTTTGTTCACTTGCATGTGCATGTTCCTTTGAGTATGTGTGTGTGTGTGTGTGTGCATGTAAGTGTATGTGTATGTGCATATTTACATGCATGTGTGCATACGTGTGTATGTGCATGTGCATAGGCAGATGTCTATGGGTGTGTGTGTGTGTGTGTTCATGTGTGTGTGGGAGAGTTTGTGCATGAGTGTATGCTTGAGTGTGTGTATGTATGGTTGTGTATGTGTAAGTGCATGCATTTGTGCTTGTGTGCAAGATTTCGCTTGTGTGTGGATGTGTGTATAGGTGTGTGTGCATTATGGTCGGAATGTGTGTTATTCTATAAGTATGCATGCACATGTATGTGTGTGTACATGTTTGCTTGTGTGAGTGGTTATGTATGCATGTGAATGTGTATGTGTCTATGGGTGTGTGCTTATATTTGTGTGCACATGTGCACATGCTTCTATATATTTGCATGTGCACAAATATGTGTGTGTGCAAATGCATGCATGTTTCTATGTGGCTATGAGTGTGCAAGCATGTGTGTGTAGGTGCATGTTTATGCATGCATGTGTACATGTGTATGGGTGGCTTCTCTTGGGTGCATACATATGCACATGTGTGTGTGTATGTGTTTATATGTAAAGGCATGTGTGTGTGCGAGTCGATATTCCTATTTGTGCATGTGTGTGTGAGTGTGTTTGTGTATGCATGCATGTGTGTATATTGGAGTGTGTTTGATGTTTTGTATGTGCATTTGCATGTGCTTCTATGTTTGCATGTGTGTGTCTCTGCATGTACATGTGTGTGCTCATGTGTATGTGCACGTCTCTATGTTTGTGTTGGCGTGAGTGCATGTGTGTATGTTTGTGTGCACGTATGTGTGTGTGTATGAAATTATGTATTCTTGTGCTTGTACTTGTGCATTTGTGTGTATTTGTGTGCATGTATGTGTGTGTGTGTGCATGTTGTTTTGTGCATGTGTTTGTGTGTGTGAGTATTTGTAGGTGTGTTTATGAGTGTGTGTGTGTGTATGTGTGTTTAAGCATGTGCATGCATGCACTTGCATGTCAATATGTGTGTATATACACACATCCTTATGTGTTGGAGTGTACATATGTGCATTTATGTCTCTTGTGCATATCTTATTATGGGTGTGTGTGCATGTGTATGTTAGTGTGCATGTTTGATCATAGGCATATGTTCATGCATTTGTGTGTGTGTGCATGCATGTGTGTGTAAGTTTCTCTATGTGTGCATGTGTGTATATGTGTGTGTGCTCAGGTGTGTACGTGCATAAGTATGCATGTGTTTATGTCCATAAGTATGAGAGTGTTTGTGTACATGTGCTTACATGCATGCATGTGTGTATGTGTGTGCATGTGCATGACTATGTGTGTGCTTGTGTATATGGATGTGTGTATGTGTTCATGTTCCCATGTGTGTGAATGTGCATGACTACATGCTCGTGTGCGTATGTGTGTAATAATATATGTGCTGGTTTCTGTGTGTGTATTTTTGTGTGTGTGTGTGTGCATCTACGTACATGTGTGTGCATGCATGCATGGTTTGCTGTGTGTTTCTATGTGAGTATATATGTGTGTGCTTGTGTAAGTGTGTGTGCTTGTGTGTATATTTGTGTGCATATTTTTTCGTTTGTATTGTTGCATGTGTGTCTACATGCATGTGCATGTGTGTATGTGTGTTTTTGTATGTCCACATTTATGTGTGTATGTGTGTGTGTGCAATTGTTTGTGTATTCGTGCATGTGAGTGTCATTATATGAAAGTACATCTATGTGTGTGCGAGAGCATGCACATATTTGTGTGCATGTACTAATATGTGCATGCATGTGCATATATATGCGTGTGCATACATTTGTGTCTCTATATGTGTAGGTGCTTTTGGGGGTGTCTTTGTGAGGATGTGTGCATGCATGCACATGTGTGTGTATGTTTGCATACATGTGTGCATTTGTGGCTACATTTGCATAGGTGTGTGTGTGTGTGTATACTTGTGTGCATGTGTTTGTTTATTTGAATGTGTGTGCAAGTATTTAAGTGTGTGTTCATATATGTTGTAAGCACATGCAAGCATATGAATGTGTGTGTGTGTGTGCATGCATGTCAATGTGTAGGATTGGCATGTGTGCATGTGTGTGTATGTCTTGTTGTGGGTGTGTGTGTGCATGCATGTGTTAGTGTGAATGCATCTATGTGTGTGAGTTCCTCTATGTGTACATGTTTGTGTGCTCAAGGGTGTATGTGTGTGCATGCATGTGCAAGTGAATGTGTTTATGTCAATGAGTGTGTGTGCATATGTGTTTGTGTACATATTCTTACATGCATGCATGTACATATGCATGAGTGTATGTGTGAGCATCTACATGTCTATGTGTGTGTGTGCACATATCTATGAGCTTCTATATTTATGTGTGTGCTTATGTGTGTATGAATGTGCTTGTGTATGTTCATGTGTGTGTGTGTGTGTATGTTTATTTGTATGTGTGTGTGTGTGTATGTGCACTTGTGTGTGAGCGAGTGTGGTTAGATGTGTGTTTTTGCATAAGTGTATGAATGTGTGTGTGCCTATTTGTGTGCATGTGTGTGTGTGAGTCTCTATATGTGTGTTTACGTGTGTGTGCATGTGTATATGTTGGTTTTTACATGTGCATATTTATGAGTACATGTGCACACATGTGTGCACTTCTGTATGTATGCATGCTTATGAGTGTGTCATTGTATGTGCATACAACTATGTGTGTATGTGTGTGAGCATGTGCATGTTTGTGTGCATGTGTGTGTACTTGCATATGGGTTCATATGAATGTGTGTGCATGCATGTTTGTCCCTACATGTGTGGGTGTGTATGTGGGTGTCTACGTAAAGATGTGTGTGTGTGCATGTCTATGCATGTGTGTTTACATGCACATGTATGTGTCACAACATTTGCATGGATGTGGACATGTGTGTGTGAACATGTGTTTGTGCATGTGTATGTGTGTCTGTAAGTATTTGTATATGTGTTCAGGTGTGTGTATGCATGCATGTGCATGTGAATGTGTATGTGTGCATATCTTTGTGTTGGAGTGTGTAAGTGTGCATGTATGCATGTGCATATGTGTGTGTGCATGTATGATTATGGGTGTGTTTACATGCAAGCATTAATGTGTGTGCATGTTTATGGGCATGTGTGTGTGTCGACTTGTCTGTATGTGTCTCTAAGGTATTTGTGTATAAGAGTATGTGCATGTGCGTGTATGTGTGTATGCATGCATGTATGTGTGTGTGTGCATGTGTTTGCAAGTGTGATTGTATGTGTGTGTGTGTGCATATGTGTGCATGCATGCATGTCAATGTGTATGTTCATATGTATGTCTACGTATATGTGTGTGTGTGTATATATCTATGAACCTCTACATATTATTGTTTGTGCTTGTATGTGTGAGTGTGCATGTGCTTGCATGCACTTATGTTTGTGTGTATTCATTTGGTTATGCATATGTGTGTGTGGCTACATGCATGAGTGCATGTGTGTGTGTGTACAATAGTGTTTAAGCATGTAAGTTTGTGTGTGTGTGTGTGCATGTGTGTATGTGCTTGTGTGGATGGTTATCTTTTTGCATGTGAGTGTGCCAATACATGGGCATGTGTTTTTGTGTACATGTTTCTGGGTGAGTGTGTTAGTATGTTTATAGGCATGAGTCCATGTGCATCCATGTGTTTCTTCCTATACATGCTTGTTCTAATGTTTTTGCAAGTGCATATTTGTGTGCGATTATGTGTATAAGCGTGCATGTGTGTGCGCATGCGTACACTTGATTTTGTCATTATATGTGCATGTGTTAAGGTGTGTGTGAATGCATAGTTATGTGTGTGTGTGTGTGCATGTATGGGTGTGTAAGGGCATGCATGTGTGTGTATGCATCTATGTGTGCATGTGTGGGTGTCTATGTGTGGGTGTGTGTACGTGTACATGTGTATGCATGTGTTTTTGTGTGTGGTTGCATACATGTGTGCAAGCTATGTCGTTATCTGAGCATGTAGATGTGAGTGTGTGTGTGTGTGTGTTAATGCGTGTGTATGTGTGTGTGCATGTGCATGTGTTTATTTGTATGTGTGTGTATTTTTGTGTACATGTGTGCATCTGAGTGTTTCCTTCTGTGTGTATGTGTGGGGTTGTGCATGTGTGTGCACGTATGCATGTGTGTGGGGGTTGCTGTGCATGTGCACTCGAACTTGTGTATGTGTGTGTATTTGTAGGTGTTTGTGCATGTGTGTATACATGTTTGTATGCACACACACATGTGTGTGCACACGTGTGCTTATATGCATTTGTGTGAATGTGTGGGCTCACTTAAGATCGTGGTTGTCTATGATTTTGAGTGTGTGCATGTATGTCTAGTATGTGTGCGAGTGTGTGTGCATATACGTCAGGGCATGTGTGTGCGTATAAGTGTATATGGGCATGTATGTGTTTGCTTGTGCTTGTGTGTGTGTGCATGCATGTGTTCATGTGTGTGTGTTTTTGTGTGTGCGGTTGTGTTTATGTGAGCATGTGTGAATGTCTATTTTCATGTGGATGTGTGAGTGTGTGGGGGTTTGTGTGTGTGTGTGTGTGGGTGCATAATGCACATGTGTACATGCTTAAATGCAAGTGTCAATGCATGCATGTGTACATGTATGCATGCATTCCTATGCATGTGTTCATGCATGTGCTTTTGAGTGTGTATTTTTACATGTGTTTTGTGTGTGTGCACTTATGTATGTTCTTATGCATGTTTGCATATGTGTGTCAACATGTTTGCATGTGTGCTTATCAGTGTGTATGTGTATTCTTGCATGTGCATGTGTAAATATGTGCTTGTGTTTGTATGTGTATGTATGTTTTTGTACACATGAATGCATGCATCATAAATTTGTGCATCTATATATTTTATACATACATGTGTGTTCATGTGAGTGTGTGCATGTGTACATGCATGTGTGTGTGTGAGTGTGCTTATCTTATGTGTGTGGATGTGATTGTGTGGATGTGTGTGTGGTCACGATTATGTGGATGTATGTGTGTGTTCATGCCTTATTTTGTGCTTATGTGTGTTTATGCATGTACATCCTTTTGTCTCTACTTGCATGTTCATGTGTCTATGTAGGTCTATCCATTCTTCATGTCTTTGTAGGTGCATGTGTATGGTTGCATGCATGTATAAGTGTGTGCATGTGTGGCTGTGAGCATGCATGTGTACATGCATGTGTTTACTTGTTCATGCATGTCTATGTGCATCCATGTTTGTTTAGGTGTATGTGTGTGCATGTGTCTATGTTAAGGAGTTGTGTGTGGGTGTGTGCATGTTTATATGTGTGCTTGCTTATGTGTGTATGAGTGTGTGTGTGTGTATTGGCACATATGTAAGTGCATGTGTTCATGTGTTTTGGTTTGCACGTGTGCGTGTGTGTTTGTCCATGTGTGTATGCATGTGTATGTGCATGTGTGTATGTGGGTTTGGGTGTGCATGTGTTTGTGTGCCTATGTGTGTGTATTTGTGTGTGCATGTGTGCATAAGAATATGTGTGCATGTGCTTATGCATGTGTATGTGTGCTTATTTACATGTGCATGTGCGTGTGTGCATGTATGTGTATTTGTGCATGTGTGTGAATGCACGTGTACATATGTGTGTGACTATGCATGTGTGAATGTATATGTGCATGTTCATGTGTGTGTGTGTGTATTTATGTGCACATGCACGTGTGTGAATATATGTGTGTGCATGTGTGTGCATGCATGTTAGTGTGTATGCATGTGTGTGTGCATGCATGCTTGCATTTGTGTATGTGTGCTTTGTGTGCATGTATATGAGTGGATGTGTGTGTGTGTGTTTGTGCATTCTTGTAAGCGTACGTGTCTGTGTGCATGTTCACGTGTGCGTCTCTATGTGTGCATCATTGTGTTCATGTGTGTGGGCGTGCATGCATGTGTGTGTTTGTGTTTGTGCACATGTGAGTGTGTGCATGTGTACATATGTGTGCAAGTGGATTCTTGTGTGCATTTGTGTCTGCGTGTGAGTGTGTCAACATGCATGTGTGCATCCAAGTGTATGTATGTGTGTCTGTGCATGTTTGTGTGTGGGTTATTGTAGTGTTCGTGCATGCATATGTCCATGTATATGTGTGCTCGTGTGTTGCATGTCTATGTGTGTGGGCATTCTAATGTGTGTACATATGTATGTGTGAGGAAATCTATGCATGGTGCATGTGTCCATGTGTATGTGTGTTGATGTGTGAGTGTGCATATGTATTTGTGTACATGTGTTTGCGTTTATCCATTTGTGCACACATGCTCTTGTATGCTCAAGTGCATGTGTATGTGTACATATGTGTGTGTGCATATGTTTTCCTGTTTATGTGTTAGTTTGTCCATGTGCATGTGCATTTGTGTATGTGTGTGTGTTTGTGTATGCGTGTGTGTGAGTGTGTGCATGTGTGTATATTTGTGCATTCGTGTGTGTGCATGCGTGCACATGTGTGTGAGCCTATGTGTCTGCATGTGTGTGTACTTATATAGGTACGTGAGTGTGTGCATGTGCATGGACATGTGTTTGTGTGTTTGCATATATATGTGTATATGCATGTTCGTATGTGTGCTTGTGTATCTGTGTTTGTGTGAATGAGTGTGTGTGTGTATTTGCATACTTGTATGTATGTGTGTGAGAGCATGCCTTTATGCATATGTGTGCCTGTGTCTATGCAGGTGTGTGTGTGGAGGGAGGGGAGGGTTTGTTTGTGAGTATAGGTGCATTTGTGTGCATGTGCACGTGTATGTATTCTTGGGCTTATTTCATGTGTGCATGTGTTCTAATGTGTGTATACATATAATGATTCTTATGTTTCTTTGAGTGTGCATGTATGTGTGTGAGTGTGTGTGCATGCCTTTGTGTGCATGTGTTTGTGTGGCCTTATTAATGTATGTGTATGTGTGTGTCTATGTGCATATGTATGTTTGTGTGTTTATTGTGTGGTGTGTACATATGCTTTCTTGCGTGTGTTTATATGTACTTGTTTGTAAGGGGTGCCTACTGGTGTTTGTGTGTGTGTGCACGTGTAAGCATGTGTGCTTGTTTAGGCTTGTGTGTGCATTGGTACATGTGTGTTCATGTTTGTGTGTGTGTATGGGTTTTTGTGTGTTTGTATGTGTATGTGTCTGCCTGCAAGCATGCTTGTGTGTGAGTGACATGCATACATGTGTGTATGTGGGTTTTTGTATTTGTTTGAGCTAATGTGTGTGTGTGCATGTGCATGCAAGTGTGCATGTATGTGTTTGTGTGGTGTGTGCATGTGTTTTTACATGCAAGCATGTGTGTGTGTTTGTGCATGTGTTTGAAATGTGTGTGTGTGGACACATGGGTGTGTTTGTGCATGTGTGTGCGTACTTCTTCACATGTTTATGTGTGTGCATGTGTGTGTGTGTGTATGTGGGTTTAAGCATGTGTGTGTGCATGTGCATGTCTCTGTGTGTGTGTGTTTGTGCATGTGCATGTTTGCATGTTTAAGCATGTTTGTGCGTGTGCATGTGTGTGTGCAAGTGTTTGTGTGTTTACATGTTCATCGTCTATGTCCTCACACATATATGTGAGTATGTGTGTACATCTATACATATATGCATGCTTGCATTTGTGTATATGTTTGTGTGTATGTGTGTGTGCATGTGTCTTTCTATGTTTGTATATGTTGATTTGTACATGCGTGTGTCTGTGTATGTGTCAGTGTGTGTGCACATGTATTTTTATGTGCATGTATGCATGCATCTAAATATCTTTTTGCATTCATGCATGTAGGAGAATATGTGCATGAACATGTGAATGTGTATGCATGTATGTGTACATGTGTCTTTTTTGTGCAAGTGAGTATGCACATGTGTGTATTCGTGTGTGTGTGCATGTGTGTGCATGCGTGGGAATGTGTATTTGCTTGTGTGTGCATGTGTGCATTCATCTTCATGTGTGTGTGATTATGTGTTTTTGAGTGCTTATGTGTTTGTACTGTGCATTTGTAAGCTTATGTGTGCATGCATGCATGTGCATATCTATATTCTTGTGTTTGTGCATGTGTGTTCATGTCTATGAGCTTTTCTGTGTGCATGTACATGCACTAATACCTTTGTTCATGTGTATGTGTGTGTGCTTATGCATTTACATCTATGTGCATAGGTGTGTATGCATGCTTATGTGTGCATGTGTACATGTGTGCATGTGTGCACTTATCTATTTGATTTTGAGTAGGTGTGTTGGTATGTGTAGCCATGCATATGTATGTGTGTGTGTGAGAGGGTGTGTGCATGTATATGTACTTGCGTGTATGTTTGTGTGCGTTTGCGTACGACTTTGTGTTTGTGTGCCTGTGTGTTCATGTTATACAAGTTTGTGTATGTTATGTGTGTTGTGTGTGCATGTTTCTACATGTATGCATATGTGTGCATAAGGCTATGTGTGTGTGTGTCTATGTATGCATGTTTGTGTGTGCACGTGTATGTGTATGCATATGCTTGTGTGTGTGCAAGTGTGTGTATGTATATGTATACATGCATGTGCAGGTGTGTATGTGCTTGTGTATATGCGATCATGTGTGTGCATGGGTGCATGTGTCCACTTGTAGATGCTAGTGCACGTGTTTATGATTGTTTGTGCATTTGTGTGAATGTGTGTGAATGTGTGTGCATGTGTGCATGTTTGAATAAGTAGTTGTACATGCAGATGTGTGCTTGTAGATGCATGTGAGTGTGTGTGGATGTGCATGTCTTTGCGAGTCCATATGCGTATCTGTGCATGTTTATCCATGTGCATATGTGTCTATTTTTTACTTGTGCATATGTATGTGTACACTTGCTTATGGTTGTTTGTATGTGTTGGTTCTTGTGCATTCATGGGTTTCTGGGCATGTGTGTGTGTGTTAGATGCATTTTTGCATGCTTTTGTGTTTATGTGTGTGTAGTGTGTGCGAGCATATGAATGTGTATGAGTATTTGTTAATGTGTGTATGTGTTTAAACTTTTCTATATTTGTGCATGCATGTGTGTGTATATTTTCATGTGCGTGCATGTTTGTGTGTTGTGAGCACTTGTGTGCCTGAGTGTGGTTGTGTGTGATTATGTGCATAGGGATGTGTGATTGTGTGCGTGCATGTCTGTGTCTGGGCATAGGCATTTGTTTGTGTGTGCATGAGCATCTTTTCCTCTATGCATGTGTGTGTGCATTAGTTCTAGCATGCAAGCACATATGTGTGAGTGGCTATATGCCATCATGTATGTACTTATATATGTGTGCATATGTACATGAATGTTCATGTTCGTGAATCTGTGTGTGTGTGTGTGTGTGCAAGTATGTGTGTGTAGCATGTGTGTGAGTGTGTGTATATGCACTTACATGCATGTGTAAGTCTGTGTGCTTGTGCTTGCCCGCAAAAGTGTATGTGTGAGCAAGTGAGAATGTATGTGTGTGTGCATGAGTGCGTCTGTGTGCTTGTCTGTATACGTGTGTGTGTGAGGTTGCGTGCATGTACATGTGTGTATGCATAAGTGTGCACGTGTGTCTATGCAAGTGTGTATGTGTGCATGTGTGTACGTGTTATGAGCTAGAGTGTGTGTGTGATGTCTAAATGTTTATGCATTTGCATGCATGTGTACTTGTGTGCTTATGTTTGAGTTTGTGTGTGTGTGTGTGTGTGTGTTTGTGTGCACATGTGCATATGTGTGCATGTACACATGTGTGCATGTACACATGTGTGTATATGCATGTGTCTGTGTCTATGTGTTCATGTGCGAGTTTTTGTGCAGTGCTTATGCATGTGTGTTGTTCCTGTATGCACATGTGGGTGCATGTGTGTTCTCTAATGCACGTGGGTGTGTGTGCATGCATTTGTGGGAGTGTGTGCATGTGTGTGTGTGTGTGCATGTGCATGTATGTGTGTGTATGTTGCATGCATTTCTAGTTATGTGCATGCATTGATGTGTGTGTTTGTGCGCCTGTGTGTGTAGGTGTGTGAGTATATGAGTTTGTATTTGCATGTATGTATCTATGTGTATGTGTGTGTAAGTGTGTATGTGTGTGTGCATTTGAGGGCGTGTGTGTGTATGTGTATGTCCAAATGCAAGAATGCATGTGCATATGTATTTGTGTTTTGCATGCATGTGTGCATGCATGTGGGTATGGGTATGTATCTGTGAGTGAATGTGCTTCCACATGTTCACGTGCATGTGCATATATGCTTGTGTGTGTTTGTGTGTGCGCATCTTCATGTGTGTGTGTGTGTGTAGATGCATCTGTGTGGGCATTCATGTTCCTATGTTTGTGCTTGTCTATGCATGTGTGTGTGTGTGTGGGTGCATAAAAGTACATGGGTGTATTTGTAACTATTTGTATGCATGTGTGCACTTATGTGTGTGTCTATGTTTGTGTGCATATCATATGTGTATGATTGTGCAAGTGTTGGAGTATGTGTGTATTTGTGGATTTGTGTGTGTGTTCATGTGCATGTGTATATGCATGTGCTCATGTGTATACGCATTAGGGAGTTTGTGTGCTGTGTGTGAATTCATGTCTATGTGTGTGGGTGAGTGTGCAAGCATGATCATGTGTGCACTCACGCTCATGTGTGCACTCTTACACATCTACTTATGACTGAGTGTGTGGGTGCATGTATGTGTTCATGTATGTGGGTGTGCGTTTATGCACTTTTGTGCATGCATGCGTGCTTGTGTGTATTTGCAGGTGGGTGTTTGTTTGCACACACATGTGTGTATGTGGTGCGTTCATGTGTGTGCATGTGATAACATGGGTGTGTATGTGAGCATGTGTGTGCATATGAGTGTACGTGTGCATGTACATGTATACAAGATTGCATTCATGTGCACATATGCATATGTGTGTGTGATTGTATGTATGCATATGTGCTTGCATGTGTATGTGTGTATGCTTGTGTATGTGTCTGTATGGATGTGCACATGCTTGTGTACTAATAAGTATATGAGTGCACATATTTATACTTAAGCATTTTTGGGTCTATGTGTGTGCATATGCATATGTGTGCTTAAGCATGTGTTTGAGCACATGTCTATGCTTGCACTTGCATCTGTGAGTATGTATGCATATGCATGTGAGTGTGTTTGTCTGTGTGAGTGAACGTGTGTGTGTGCAAATGTTTGGTTGTATGTAGATGTGTGTCTTTTTATGTGTATGCACATGTGTGTTAATGTTTATATGTGTGCATATGTGTGTCTGTTCAGTTGCAAGTTTGCATGTACGCTTGTCAATGTGTATGTGCATGCACGTGTGCTTGTATGTTTGTGGGCATGTGCATGTGCACTTATATGTGTGTGTGTGTGGCTAAATGTGTTCATGTGGGTGTGTGTGTGTGTGTGTCGGCGCATGTGGTTACGTGCATATGCATGTGTGCATGTGCGTGTGTACATGCATGTGTGCTTGGGTGTGTGTGGTTATGTGCATGTGGAACTATTTGTTCATGTGTGTGTGTGAGTATTTTCTTGTGTGTGTTGGTGTCCATGGGTGAGCGTGTGTGCATATGTGTATGTTTGTATGTATATGTGTGTGCATGCCTATGTGAGCATGTCTCTACACATGCGTGTGTGTTGGTGTGCATGTGTGTGCCTGTGTTTGTGCTTAATTATGTGTATGTTTGTGTTCATGAGTTTATGTGTGCATTGCTTGTGTGTCTGTGTGTGTGTTTATGCACATGTATATTTATGTGCATAAGAATGCATGAATATTTTTTTGCATGTGTGTGTGTGCACGTGTGGGTTTGCATGTGCATATTTGTATATGTATGTGTTTATGTGTGTGTGTGTGTGTGCTTGTGTTGGCAAGAATTTTTGTGTGTGTGTGCAATTATGTGTGTGTGAGGATATGTGTGTGTGCCTATGTATGTGCATTTGTGTGCTTGTGTTTAATGCATATTTGTGCATGTGTATGCATGTGTGTTTTTATGCACATGCATATGTATGTGTGTTTATGTGTGTGAGCATTTGTGCATGCGTGCATCGATGCATGCCTATGTGTATGCATGTGTGTGTTTAAACCTATGTGTGCCTGTGTTTATCTATGAGTGTATACATGTGTGCATGAATGCATGTGAATATGTTTGTATCCATGCATCTTTATGCACATGTGCATGCGTTAATGTTTGTGTGTGTATTCATTTGTGTGTGCATATGTGTGTGCGATGTGAGTGAGTGTGTGCATGGATGCAAGCATGCATATGTTTGTCTACATATATGAACATATGTGTGTGTAAATGTGTATTTGAATGGGTGTATGTGTGAGCATGGGTTTGTGTGTGCATGTGTTTGCATGTGTGTGTGCATGCATGAGTATGTCTATGTGCACATGTTTGCATTTATGGATGTATGTGCATGGACAGGTCTGTTTACATGTGCAAGTGCTCACATGTGTATGTGTGAGAGTGAACCTGTGCTTGTGTGTTGCATGTGCATATGTGTTTGTGTGTGTGTATACACATCATTATGGAGACACGTGTGTCCATGTATGTGTGAGTGTATCTATACATGTGTGTCCATGCACATCCATGTGTGTTTTTGCTTGTATGCGAGCATGTGTGTGTGTGCATGTGTGCAGGCACATGTGTTTGAGTATGCATATGCATGATTGTGTGTGTGCATCTATGCATGTGCACGTGTGGGTGTTTGTGAATGCTTATATGTTCATGTGTGTGTGCTTAATTGTATGTGTGCATCCACTTGTGCATGTGTGTGGTTGTGGGTGTGTGGATGGGCGCATGTATGCATGTATGTGTGTGTATGTGCATGTATACTTTTGTGTGTGCATGTGTGTATGCTTTTATGTGTGAGTATGGGTACCTGTGCATGTTCATGTGTTTGTTTGTGTGTGTGTAAGCAATGTGTGCATGCATGTGTATGTGAGGGTGTGTAAGTATGTGTGTGTGTGTGCATATGTGTGTTGCATATGTGTGCATGTGTGTGTGTATTTATTTGTGCACCTGCATGTGTTTAAGTGCACTTGCATGTGTGCATATCTAAGTGGCAAGAAAGTGTGTGCATGTGGGTACATTTTTTTATGTGTGTGCATGCATGTGCATAAGTGTGTTCGCATTTGTACATACATGTGTCTGTGTGTATGTGCATGTGTGTATGCATCTATGTGTGCATATTTGTGTGTGTGTGTTTGTATGTATTGTGTAAGTGCATGTGTTTGTGTGTGTGCATGTGTTTTTGTGCATGTGTGTGTGTGTGCCGATGTTTGCTTGTGTCTATGTTTATGTGTGTGTGCACATCTCTATCTGTGCATGTGTGTTTGTGTATATATGTGTGTGTGTGGGTGTTGTGCATGTCCATGTGTTTGTATATACCTGTATGTTTGTATGTGTGTGTGTATGTGTGCATTAGTATGTATGTGTGATGGTGTTTTCATGTGCACGTGCATGTATGTGCTTGTGCATGTATGCATGCATGTGTATCTGTACATGTCCATTTGTGTGCATGCATGTGTGTGAGTGAGTGTGCATATGTCTATGTATGTGTTCTTATGTGTGTGCACATGCATGCATGTGTGTGCATGTGCATGTGGGTGAGTGGACATGCATGTGTGCACTTGTGTGTATTTTTTTGACTTTAAATTTGTGTGGGTTTGTGGATGCGTGTTTGTGTGTACATGTGCATTTGAGTATGTGTGTTTAGGCATGCATGTGTGTGTGCATGGGTGTGTTTGCATGAATATGTGCATATGCATGTGCATATATGTTAATGTGTGTGCACGTGTTTGTGGGTATGTATATGTGTGTGCATGGGTGCATGCTTGTGCATGTGCATGTTTGCATGTGTGTAGGTGTGCTTGGGTGCATTCTTGTGCATGTGTGTTTTTGTGTGCATATGCAGATCTTTGCACATGTGAGCATGCCTTATTGTGTGCATGTGTGTGAGCTTATATGTACACATTTGTGTGTGTGCCCCTATGTCTATGTGTGTTCATGTATATGCATGTGCTTGTGCTTGCAAATTCTTTTGTGTTGGTGTACATGTGGGTGTTGTGGGTGTGTGTGCATATGAATTTATATTTGTTTGAGGCATGCATGTACACAATTGTATGTGTGTGTATGTGCAATGTTGTGTGTATACTTTTAAGGGCATGTCTTGTTGTGAGCATGAATGTGTAGGTGCATGCATGTATGCTGTCATGTGTGAGTGCAGCTTTATGAGTGTGCAAGAATATGTATGCATGTGTGTGCATGTGTGCATGGGTTAGTTTATGCATGCATGCTTGATCAAGTTCATGCATTAACATTTTGTATGTACATGTGTATATGTTTTCATCCATCTATGCATGTGTGTGTGTGTGTTTTGTATAAAGGTTTATGTGTGTGCACGTATGCATGTGTGTGTGAGCATACATGTGCATGTGTTTTCGTGTGCGTGTGTGCATATGCAAGTGTGCATGTATATACGTGTATATGTACTTGTGTGCATGTGCATGTTCGTGCATGTCAACATATGTGAGTGGGTGCATTTGTGCATGTGTGGATTTGTTCATGTGCGCACACAAATGCATGTGCATGCATTGGTGTTCATATGTGCATGCATGTAAGAATGTAAATGTGTGTGCAAGCATTTGTGATTGTGCATCCATGCATGCACGTACAGGTGGCTACATCCAAGTGTGTGTCGGTGTGCATGTGTTCACCTGTGCTTGTTCATTTTGTGTTTGTCCATGTGCATTTGTGTGTTTGTGTATTTTATGTGTGTATGAATGTATGTATATGTGTGTGTGTGTGTGTGTGTGCATGTGTAAGTGTGTGGATTTGTGTATGCATATGTGTCTACATGTGCATGTGGCTGTGTGTGTGTTGATGTGCATGCGAGTGTGTGTGTGTATGTGTGTGTGCATGTGTGTGTTTGTGCATGTATGTGTGTGTCTACATGTATGTTTGCATGCATTTATGTGTGATTCTGTGACTATGTGTGGGAGTGTTTATGAGTGTGTGTTTGTATATATGTCTGTCTGTGTGTGTGTGTATGTGGCACATGTGTGTGTGTATGAGAGAATGTGTGTGCATGCATGTGTTTTGTGTTTGTGTGTGCATGTGCATGTGTGTGTGAGCACATGTGTGTACAAGTTTGTGTGTGCTATGCATTCATGCATGCATGTGGGTGCATGTGAGTGTGTGCACTTGTTTGAGTGTGTTAAGCATGCATGTGTGTGCATATGTGTGTATTTGTGCATGTGTGTGTTTTCATGCATGTTCATGTGTGCATATATATACATTTATGTGTTTGTATGGGTTTTCATGTTTGTGCATATGTGCATGTATATAGTGGTTTGTGCATGTGGTGTATGTGCCTAAGTATGTGTGTATGTGCAAGTGTGTGTCATGTCACAAACACCTATGTGTGTGTGCATGCACATGTGTTTATGTGTGTGTGGGTTTTTGTGTGTATGCATATGTTTTTGTTTGTTAGTTTGTGTGAGTGCATGAATGTGTGCATGTGTCTATGTACATAGACATGTGTGCATGTGTGTCGGTGCACCTGCGTGTTAGTGTGTGCATGTGTATATATGTGTTATTATGCCTGTTTAACCATATGTGTGTGCACATGTGCCTACATACATGTTTGCATGTGTGTGTGTGTGCATGTGTGTGTTCATGTATGTGAATGTATAAATATGTGTACGTGTGTGTGTGTATACATGTTTATGAGTGCTATTTGTGCGTGCATATGTGTGTTTGTATTTATATGCATGGGTGTACATGTGTGTGTATGTATGTGTGTGCATGTGTTTGTATTTTTATGGATGTGTACATGCATAGGCATGAGCATGTGCACATCTGTGTATGTGTGTGCAAGTGCATGTGTGTGTGCATGTGTTCATGTGTGTGTAAGTGTAAATTTGAGCATCTATGTGTATGTTTGTGTGTGTGCATGTGTGTTTACATATGTATGTGCAGACATGTGTGTGTGTGTGTGCATGCATGTGTTTTTGTATGTGTATGCAAGTGTGCACTTGTGTGCATGTGTATTGTGCATTCATGTGTGTTTATGTGCATGTTTGTTGTTATGGATGTGCATATGTGTATACAAGTGTGTATATATATGTGTGTTTGCATACATGTGTGTGGTCTTGTGTATATGTATGTGTGTTTATGCATGTGTATACATGTGTGTGTGTTGCTTTACATATGCATGTATGTACCTCTCTATGTATGTATGTGTCTATGTGTATGTGTGTAGGAGTGTGTGTGTGTGTTTGTGCACATGTATATGGGTTTCTGTATGTGTTTGCGCACATATGTTTGTGTTCGTGTGTGTGGGGTGTGGAAGTCTATGAGTGTGCTTTTTCTTATGTGTGTGCATGTATGTACGTGTGTGTGTGTGTGTGCATGTGTATGCACCCATCCTCATGTGTTCATGTGTGGGTGTGCATGTGTGTGTTCATATGTGTATGTGTATGTGTATGTGGGTGCTTGTGCATGTGCTTCTATGTGTGGACATGGGCATCTTTGTGTGTGTTGGTTAGTGAGTGTGTGTGTGTCTAAGTACATGTGTGCATGTGCATGTATGTAATTATGTATGTGTGTCTTCATGTGGGTGTGCACATGTCTATTTATGTGCATAAATGCATGTGTATATGTATGTGTGTGTGTGTGCATATGTGTGCATTTGAGTGTGTTTGGGTGGGCATATATGTGTGCATGTGTCTATGTGCTAAAGGACGTGTGTGTGTTGGTGTGGGGGAGCATAATGTGTGCATATGTGTGTGTATGTGTGTTTGTGTGATTGTGTGGGTGAATGTATGTGTTATTGTGCATACATGCAATTATCCACATGTGTTCGCATGCATATCCATGTTTGCATGTATGTACATGCAAGAAAGTGATTGTGCATATGTGTTTATGTGTGTATGTGCATTTGCACATGTGTGTATGTGTGTTATTTTGCAAATGAATATGCAACATGTATGGTTATGCATGTGTGTATGTGTGTGTGGGTGTGTGCGCATGGTTATGTGCATTTGTGTGCATGTTTATGTTGGTGAGTGAGTGTGTCTTTGTGTTTGTGTGTAGATATGTATGCATAAGTGTATATGAATGTGTATGCATGCATGTGTGTGTATGTATGTACATTTGTGTACATGTGAATTTGCATGTATGTTTATATGTGTTTGTATGCATATGTCCTAGTTTGTGTTCAGGTGTGTGTTCATGCTTGCATGCTTGAGTGTGTGTGCATGCAATTGTGTGTGTTTGTGCATTTGTGCATCTGTATAAACATGTACACGTGTGGTCGTGTTCGTGCATGTGTGTGTGTGTATATGTGGGTGCATTATTTCGTACAATTACATTTGTGTATGGATGTGCATGCAAGCATCTGTGCGCAAGTGTATGCATGTATGCTTCTGTGTGTGGATGCTTATGCATGTGCATGTTCATGAGTGTTTGTGGGTGTGCACATATATGTGTGCATGCATGTGCTTTTCTATTTGTGTGTGTGCATGTGCTCATGCTTGTGTTTCTACGGGTTTGCTTGTGTTTGTACAAATGCATGCATGTGTTCATGTTTGTGCTCATATGAGCATGTGTGCATATGTGTGAGCATGTGCATGTGTGTGGATGTTCATGTGTATACATGTATGCTTGTGTGTCTATTCTTGTAGGAATGTGTGTGTGCATCCATGCTTGTGTTTATGTGTCTATGTGTGCATGTGTGTGCATATTCGTGTACATGATTTTTTGTGTATGTGTATGTGAATATGTGCACATGTATCTGTGCCTGTACGTCTTTGAGCATGTTTGTGTATGCATGTGGGTGTGTTTTTGCAAGCCTACATATATGTATGTCTTCATATAAATGTTTGCATTAGTGTATGTGCATGTGTTTGTGTGCATGTAAGCAATTGCATATGTGTGTGTGAGAGAGTGTGTATGTCTGTGTATTCATGTTTGTGCGTGCATATGTGTATGTCTGTGTGCATAAGTATGTGTTAGTGTCCATATGTGAATGTGTAGATGTGTGCATACATGTGTATGTGTTTATGTGCATGCATGTATGTTCATGCACATGTGTGTATGTGTGTGATTGTGTGCATTCTTGTTTTTTGTGCATGTGCGTGAGAGTGCATAGGTCTATGTGTGTGTGTACGTCTGTTTGTGCTTGCTTATGTCTATGTGTGCTAGTGTGTTAGTGCATGTGCATACATGTGTGCATGTGTGCATACATTTATGTGCATATGTGTCTATGTGCATGAGTGTGCACTTATGTGCTTGTGTGCATAAGTGTGAGTGTGTATGTTGTGTGAGCCTATGTGTGTACATGATTGTGTGCATATATGTACGTGTGTGTGTGTGTACATCTATGCATATGTGTGCATGGATGTGTCATGTATCTACGTTTGTATGTATTTGTGAATATGTGTGTGTACATTGTGAGTACATGCAAAAGTGTGTATGTATTTGTGTGTCAGTGTTTTTGGGGTGCATTTGTGTGTGCATTTGTAAGTGCATATGTGTGCATGTCTGTGTATGCATATGTGTGTTAGTGCATTGATTTGTGCGTGCATTTGTGTGTATGTGTGTGTATGGATACTTGTACATGTGCATGTGAGTGAGCATATGTGTCTGTGTTTGTGCTTGTTTGTGAGTGTGGTTATGTGTGGGTGTTGTGTACATGCATGTGCGAGTGCATGCACATGCATGTGCGAGTGCATGCACATGCATGTGTGTGCAAATGTGTAGACAAGTGTGTGTGCCTATGTGTATTCATGTTTATGTGCTTGTGTGTCTACATTTATGTCCAAAATCAAGCACATGTGTGCATATGCATGTTTGTGCGTGGGTTCATGCACGTGTGTAAGTGTGTGTATGTGTGTGTGTGAGCATGTGTGTGTGGGTGCATGCATGTCTATAAGTGTATGTGTGAGTGTGGACATGTTTGTGTGTATGTATAGGTGCGGATGCTTATGTGCATGTTTGTGTGCATATGTATATGTATGTGTGTGTGTGCAGGTGTATGTATATTTGTGGGTATTTATAGGTGTGCATGTGTGTGCATTTATGTGTGCTTATGTGTTGTGGATGCATTCATGTTTGCCTATGTGTATGCATTCATGTGTTTTTGCATGTTTGTATGTGTGTGTGTTTGTGTTCATATGCATGTGTGTTTATATAGGTGTTTGTGTGCACATATGAGCAGTCATGTGTATATGCATGCATGCATGTGTGTGGTGCTAGCATATATTTGTGCTTGTGTGTTTTAGTTGTGTAAGCGTATGTGTGCATGTGTGAGTGTGTGTGGGTGTGGGTGGGTGTATGTGTTCTTGCATATGTGTATGTATGCATGCATGTATGCTTGTGTGTGTTTGCATGTGTGCATGTTTGTGCATGTGCATGTATGTCCTTATGCATGTGTGATTGCATGTGGATCCATGCATACATATGTGTGTGTGTGTGTGGTAGTATGTATGAGTTTCTACATCTGTGTACATGTGCATGCATGTGTATGTGTGGGCATGCCACTGTATATGTGGAGTTTTTACTTATTTGTGTGTATGTGTGTGCATGCATGCATTTGTGTACATGTATGTGTGCACACACTCATGCATGTGCACGCATGTGTGTGTGTGTGTTTACATGTCTGTGTCCATATTTGCATGTATGTGTGAGTGCATGTGTGTGCATTCTTGTGCATGTTCATGTATTTATGCATGTATGCATGCTTGATTATGTGCATGTGTATATGTGTGCTTGTGTGTGTGCATGTGTGTGTATGCAAGTGTGTGTATGTGCATATGTATGCATTCTTGTATGTGTGTTGTTGTGAGTGCATGTGTGTTTTCATGTTTGTGTGTACACCTATGTGTGCATGTGTGGGTGCATGTGTGTGGTGGTGTGTATGTGCTTTATACATGGTTGTGGGCATGTGTGCATTAATGTGGTAGTGTGTGTGGTTGTGCATGTGTGTCAGTACATTCATGTTTATATGTATGTTTGCATGTGCATGTGTGTATGTGGGTACATGTGAATGTGTGTGTATATGCACACATGCACATGTGAATTTATGTGTACATGGTAGTGTGCATGTTTGCATGTGTGCATATATTGCATGCGTGTTTGTCTATATGTGTTTGTGTGCAAGTCTTTGCACATGCATGCTTGTGTTTGCATACTTTTGTGTGTACATGAGTGTGTGTACATGTGCATGTGTGTCAATGTTCATGAGTGTGGCTATGTGTATTTTCTTGTGTTTGTGTATGCGTGAGTGTGTGTGTGTGTGTGTGCATATTCATATGTGTGATTATGCTTGTGCGTGTGCATGTTTTTATGTGCATGACTATGGGTTTGTGTTTGCCTTTGCATGGCATGTGTGCATTTGTTTATGTTTGGGTGCATGTGTGCTAGTGACCATGCACGTGTGTCTATGCGTGCTTGTGTTTTTGTGTACATGTGTGCATTTGTGTGTGTGTTATTTTATGCATGCGTGTGCATGCATACACGCATGTTTGTGTGTGAGTTTATGTTCATGTGAGTGCTTATTTCTGTGTGCATGTGTGCTTGTTTGGGTGCATGTGGATGATTGTGCTGGTATTTATGTGATTGTGTATGTGTGTGAATATGTGTGTGCGAGAGTGTATATGTGTGCATGTGTGTATGTGCATGTCAGTGTGTGCATGTGAGTTTGTGCATGTGTGTCTGTGCACATGCATGGTTGTATGTCAGTGTGTGTGTGTCTTTAAGCAGATGCACATGCATGTTTGTGTGTGGGCATATGTGGATGTGTGTGTGCATGTGTGCACATGTGTATGTGCATGTGTGTGTTGGTGAGTATGTGCAAATGCATTTTTACATGCATGTGTGTGTGTCTGTGTCCATCTGTGTTGATGTGCATGTTTGTGAGCATTGGTCTATACACATGGTTGTGTGTATGTGTGTGCATGCATGTATGTGTGCATGTTAGTGTTTGTGTATGGGAGTATGCATGAGTCTATGCATTCATTTGTTTATGAATGTGTTTGCATTTGCTTGCTTATTTATGTGCATGTGTGTGTGCATGTGTATGTACACATTCGCATAGTGTGTGTGTGTGTGTGTATGCATGCATGTGTCATTGTGTATATGTGTGTATTGGTTTGTGAATGCATTTTATGTGTATGTATTCATCTGTGTTTGTTGTGTGTGTGTATGTTCCTACGTTTGTGTGTGTGCAACCATGTGTACATGTGTGTGATTGTGCATGTGTGTGCACATATGTGGGTTCTTGTGTGCGTGTTCATGTGCATATGGGTATGCATGTGTGCATTGGGTGGGGCATGTGTGGATACTTATGTGTGTGTGCGCATAACAGTACGTGTCTATGTGTGTGTGAGCATGCAGGTGTATACGTGAATGTGTGTGTGCATATGCAAATTTATTAGTGTGCATAAATATGTGTGTGTGTGTGTGTCTGGGTACATGCATGTGTGTGCTTATGCATATGAATGTGTGTTTGTGGGTTCATGTATGGGTGTGTATAGGTGTGTGTGCATGTGTGTTTTGGGTGTTTGGGTTCATGTAGGGGTGTGTGTGTGTGTGTTCATGCATTTGTATGTCATGTGTGCATGTGCATATGTACAAGCATGTGTGTGTGTACATGTGCATGGGTTTGTATGTATGTGTGTTTGTTTGTGTGTGTGGTACATTTCGATGTGCCTGTGAGTGTGTATGTAAGTGCATGTTCATGTGTGCATGTGTGGCAATGTTTGTGTGTATGCACATGTGTGTGTGTGTGGGGGGGCATAAGTGGGTGTAGATGTGTGCACGCATATGTGTGTGCGTGCACATGTTTTCATGTATGTGCGTGCATGTGTGTGTATGCTTGTTCGTGTGTGTGTTTGTGAGTGTGTTCGTCAGTTCATCTTTAAAGCTTTGCACATATTTGTGTGAGCATGTTTGTGTGTGTGTGCATTCTTATGGGCATGTGTATGTATTTGTGTATGCATGCATCATTGTGTGTGCATGTGTTTGTGAGTATTTGTGCCTTTATATGTGTGCTTGTGTCATATATGTATGTGTGTGCATATATGTTTATGCATGTGTGTGTGTTGTGCATGCATGTGCCTACTTGTGTGCATATGTGTATCTACGTGTTTAAGCAATTATGTGCACAAATACATTTGCGTATGTGTGTGCATGTGTGTGTGTGTGTGTCTGTATGCTTGTACATGTGCATGCATGTTCATATCTGTGTGTGTGCATTGGTGTATATGTACCTGTGTGTCTTTTTAGGTGTGTGTGTTAATGCTTTTGGTTGCAAGTGTGTGTGGTAGTGTCTGTGGCTATAGACATGCGTGTGTGTGTCTACTTGTTTATGCATATGTGCACAAATGTATGTGTGTTTGTGTGTGTGCATGCATGTGTGTGTATATATATGTGTGGAGTGGTGTGCATTGGCATGTGTATGTGGGCTTTTGCATGTGCATACATGTGTATATATGTGTGTGTGTGTGTTTGTGCATACACATGTGTGTGTGTGTGTCCTATGCACGTGTGCATGTGTTCTTGTTTCTATATGTGGGAATGCATGGGTATGTGTATGCATCTAAGTGTGTGTACATATTCACATGTGTGTAAGCCCTACTCACGCAATATGTTGAAGATAGCACCTATGTCCTCATGCAATAAATCGAGGATAGTAAGGATCAATAAGGAGAGTAAGCCTTACTCTTTTATGCAAGTTTTTGGTCATCAAGACATAGAGTGCTCTTTAGGCTTTAATGCATTTTAAGGCCTTAATTTCAATTAATTATGAAATTCTTAGGTTATATGGCTTTGGAGATATTTATAGACACCACAAAAAATATGTAGCTAACATTATCTTATAAAAATAATATATAAAATTCAAAAAGTTTTAGTTAGCAACTACAAACTGCAACAAAATCTTTAAATATCACCACAAACTAAGAACGAACAAAAACTATTAATAGTTATAATTTTTATTTAGTTATTGTATGACTTAAAAGTATTGAAAAAATATATAAATTAAGTTAAAATGCTATCCTAAAATAAGTGTTTAGTTTTACTATAGTTTCTTCATGTGAGCCATAGAAATTGGCCTGCACTCTAATTGGTGTTCATGCTTTCTTTAACTATCTTAATCATCCTATGGCTCAATGTGCATGTGCATGTAAGATTTAGACAAATATGAATCATCTACTAATGCTATCTTGTATCACATTGTGAGTCTTCATGGCTCACCAATGATCATTAGATTTATCTATATTTAATATAGTTATCATTAAAGAAGAGATAATGTTCCTCCTTTATTACATTTCTACGTTATTTTCATACATTATTTTAAATTAAAACATATAGATGTAGTTCTTTAAATAAATTAATTACTTAGCTCTTTCTTTCAAATTTGTGACACTCTTCATGTTGAGAGTAATTTTTGCCAAAATATCATGTACACAAAATTTAGTATTTTAATATTTCATTATATTGATGTTTTTTTTTGCATGTTTGAAACTTTTAAATTTTTTTATTTATAAATTTAAGCAAATTCAACTTCTATTATGAACAAAAAAGGTCAATATTGAAGTACAAAAATAATATATTTTTTAAAATTTTTTATTATTTATATATCTTTCCTTTAACTTGAAAAACTTTTATATTTATGACACTTGTGTTTTATTTAAATATTTGTTGTAATCAACTTTTTAAATCAAAGCATTTTAAATTTTTAATAACTAATTTGTAAACTATCTACTAATAAAAAATTCATTCATTTTAAATAATGTTTAATGTTTAACTTCATTTTATAAAACAATTGGTAATATACTTTTTTTTTTATGGTTGTAAATGTTTCAGATTATTTGATTTAAAAAATTTATTTTTAGGCTTAAATGTTTCTTTCTTTAAGTTTTATAATTTCTTTTTTGCAAATCAAGCATTACTTTTTTAATTTAATTATTAGTTAAAAGTAACTTTTTAAAATGAAAGTCTTTTTAGCTTTATTAACAAATCAAAAATATTATTATCCAATGAATGACCTTCAAATCATACATTACTTTTAATGTTTATCATTTTATATAGAAGATATTAGTGTTTCATTAGTTTTTTTTCATAGTTTTAAGTGTTGTAGATTTTTTAATTAAATTCTTAATGTTAAATTTTCTATCTTTTATGCTATTTTTATTTTTTTGCCATGTTTCCCATTAGTTATGAACATTTTAGATTTTACGCAATAGCACACACACTCACACATATACAATAAAAAATGTATAGATGCATATGTAGATGCATTCTCAAACACACAAACATACACACAACCATGTTTACAAATGCCCACACACACACATGTACACACACACATCCTCATGCACTTGCACATGCATGCATACACAACATATATGCACACACATTCACACACAAACATACATATACACAAACATGCATGTAGATGCATACAAATGTAATGTGCACGTGAACATGCACTCACATGTGCATGTGCACATATGCACACACCACGAATGCTCACACATACAAACATATGTATCCACACACACATAAAGAGATGCACACTCACATGGATATGCATGCACTTGCCCAAACATGCATGTGCACTCACACAAAAACACATATGCACATGCAAATGCAAGCACAATTAGAAAAATAGAGACATGCACAAATATGTGCACAACATAAACACACATGTACATGCATACTCACACATATATATACACACATGCACACACAAACACACTCATATGCATGCACACGCACATGCATAGACCTGCACATGTGCATGCATAAGAAGACACAAACGTAAACATAGAGATGCATGCACATCCACAGACACATGCACAGGCATGCTCGTACCAATGCACACATATGCACAAGGATGCTAATGCATACACACAGACATGTGTATATGTATGTGTGTATATGCATACACACAAATTATTTGACTTAAAAAAATTTATTTTTAAGTTTAAATATTTCATTTTTTAAGTTTTATAAATTTTTTTGCAAATCAAGCATTACTTTTTTAATTTAATTATTAGTTAAAAGTAACTTTTTAAAATGAAAGTATTTTTAGCTTTTAATAACAAATCAAAAAAATTATTATCCAATGAATGACCTTCAAATCATACAGTATTTTTAATGTTTATCATTTTATATAGAAGATATTAGTGTTTCATTAGTGTTTTGCATAGTTTTAAATGTTGTAGATTTTTTAATTAAATTCTTAATGTTAAATTTTCTTTCTTTTATAATATTTTTAGTTTTATTTTTTTGCCATTTTTTCCCATTAAGTATAAACATTTTAGATTTTATGTAGTAGCACACACACTTACACATATACAATAAAAAATGTATAGATACACATGTAGATGCATTCTCAAACACATAAACATACATACACACAATCATATTCACACAAGCCCACACACACACACATGCACACAAATACACACACATCCTCATGCTCTTGCACATACATGCCTACATAACATATATGCACACACATGCATACACAAACGTACATATACACAAACATGCATGTACATGCATACAAAAATGTAATATGCACGTAAACATGCATTCACATGTGCATGTGCATGTGCACATATGCACACACAATGATTGCTCACACATACAAACACATGTACCCACACACACACATATAAAGAGACATACACTCACATGCATATGCATGCACTTGCTCAAACATGCATGTGTACTCACACCAAAACACATATGCACATGCAAATGCAAGCACAATTAGAAAAATAAAAACATGCACAAATATGTGCACAACATGAACACACAAGTACATGCATACGCAACATACATATACACACATGCACACACACACTCACATGCATGCACATGCACTTGCATAGACACACATATGCACATGCATAAGAAGACACAAACGTAAACATAGAGGTGCACGTACATGCACACACACACATGCACAAGAATGCACGTACCCACGCACACATATGCACAAGTATGCTAATGCATACACATAGACACACGCACACACATCCACTCACACAAGCATACACACATGTACACACATGCAATGCATGCACTGTCACACACACTCACACACACTTGCACATAGGCATGCACACACAGGGACATGTGAATGTAGACATGCACATATACAGAAACCTATACACACATACATGTACACATTAAAACTCTAGTGCACACACATTAGTGCACTCACATACATACATGCTTATGCACTCACATATCCACACACACACATACAAACATGCACTTGCACACACTCACAAACAAACATACACATAAATTCACAGACACACACTCAAGAAGACATGCGCACACACGCACACACACATACGTACACCCTCATGCACACACACATATCCACACACACGCCTATGCACACACTCACACATGCACTTATACACAAAAAACGTACACAGACATGCACACAGGTACACACAAATACATTCACACTTGTACACATATAGACAAGCATACACCCACATGCACTAACACAAAAATAATGTATGTACACACATGCACAAACATAGAAATGTACACACCCACATAAATGAATACACAAACATGTGCATGCACACAAGCATGTATATGTCAATATGCCTACACTAAAAATCACACATACACATACACACACACAGATACACAAACAGACATGAACTCATATAGTGACACAAGTGCACACATGCTTGCACAGCATGTAAGGCACTGATGTGCATAAACACATGACACACACACATGCACACACACACAAAGACACAAATGCACACACATACATAAACACACATAGTCTTGACCACCTACGCACATGCAAACATGACCACTCGCACATGTACGTACATAAATAGTAACATGCACAAATGCACACATAGACATAAAAATACATGGACACCTGTACACACACACAATGGCATACACAAGCACACATACATGCACACACACACAAAGGAATGCATAGAGGCCTATAAGCAAGCACACACACACACACACACATATACAAATGCATTCACTCATGCACGCACACATGCACATGCAAAAGTAAGCACAAGCACTACATGAATACAAACACACATATGTAGACATGCATGCAAACCCACAAACACACAATGCACATGCATGCACTCGCACACATAAACATATAAACATAGACAAATACAAGTATGCACGTACATGCATGTACAAATGCACATTCATACACTCAACACGCAAACATGCACACATACCCACACATGCACGAACAGTCACACATACCCACACACATGCATAGGTACAAACAAACACACCCCCACACATACACACATGCATGTAGACACACAACCACACACCTACACATACACATATGTACACAGACACACATATGCATGCACACATAGACACTAACAGACATATGCACATACATATAAATAAATACACACATATACACACACATGCATGCATACACACAAAGACTCTGGCACACTCACACACTCACACCACGCATACACACATGCACATACACACACAAGTGCATGCACACACGCATAAGAACACAAACACACACACATGAGTATACCCAAACACACACATATATGTGAGTGAGCATACTCAAACACACAAGCATACAAACACACACACATACATATACATGCACTCTCATATAGACACACACATAAGCACACACATGTGCATACACCCACACACATACTTGCATATACATACACTTATAGACATGCACTCACAAGCACCCACACACATAAATCCTCACACCCCAAACATTCATGCATATACACACACACCCACACCCACTCACTCACACAAATACACACTAACTCTGATATGCACACACACAAACACACAAATACATAAGCATGGAACATGCAAACACAAGAAGATACACAAACACACATACACACATGCATGATCATAGAAACTTACAAACACTTGCACACAAACATAGCCACACGCATGCACACACACCCACCCACAACACAACCATGCATGCACACACACATGAACAAATGCACATGCACATACATGAACATGTGTTCACATGCACAAGCACACACATACGTAGGCACACACAAGCATACATACATGCATGCCTACCCACACTCATGTATGCACACAATTACATACACACACACACTTAGGCACACTGGCACACACGGATGCATGCACACACACACATGCACATATATGACATAGACATACAAAAACATTTACACATGCATACACTCACTTGCATTAAAGCACATACATGCATAAATATAGACACAAGCATGCAAGTACACAACATCCACATCCACCTACACACACAAAAATGCTCATGCACATATATGCAAATGTGCACACAAGTGTAGACATATGCTTAGACAGACATGGAAACACATACATAAACAAACACAAAAATATTACCACATACACATAAAAGCACACACACACACAAATAAACATATGCACACATGCACTTACACACATGCATACAATCACATACACATAGATAAATGCTCCTACACACACTTGCACACACATAAGCACACCTATGCATGCTCAAGCATAAGAACATGCATGCAAATGCATACATAAGCATACACAAACACACACATTTGCATTGGTACACACACAAGCACATACATACATAAGCACACACACAAGTACATATAGTCACACAAACATACACACATGTGATCATGCAAATAAACATACAAGCAAATGCATGCACATAAATAGATGCACAAGCGTGCGCACACACACACACACATATGCACATGCATGCAGACCATTACATATATACATGCACACATGCACATGTAGACGTGCTTGCACATACACAAGTATACTAATGTATTAACACATATACATGCATGCATAGACACATATCTACACTCATGGATGCATGTAGGTATGTATAAATACACACACATGCACCTACACAAACAGATGAATGCACATGCACATATACACATATGCACCAATACACACATTTATCAAGACACACATGCTCACAGTTTCACACAGATGCACACCTACATGTGCACTTGCATGAGCACCTACACATATCCACACACATGCTCATGTACATGTAGACAACTAGTACATACACATACACACAAAGACACACACATGCACATACACGTGCATCTACATACACGAATAGACACACCCATTCACATTCACACACATCTACACACGCATACACACACCCGTATGCATATACACACAAAAGTATGATAACACACACACTGACATAAGCCTGCAAATGCGTACTCAGACACACACACACATGTCGACATACTTGTCTGATCTCACTAAGGAAAACATAAATGCCCAAATACACATACATGCATGTAAGCACACTCACACATAACCAAACATGCACCCCCACACGTGCACACATACACATAGAAAAAGATGTAAACAAACATGTATGCATGCACGCATGCACATAATCATAGAATCGTAAACACATATTCATAAGTTAACACACACACGCATACATGCACAACTGCATGCATGTGCACAAACACACATATGACACTTTCATGCAAGTGCACATGCACACAAATACACATATGCACAAGCATGCAAACACACACTCATGCACACAATAACACAACCACACACACATATATGCACACACACATGTATGCACATGCAAAAAAACATGAATAAATACACACAATTGCACACATGCATGCACACCCATTTAAACAAACACACACATGTGCAAACAAGCACATGCACACATAAGTGCATAAAAAGATGCACACACACATGCATGCACGGGGGCACACACATATACAAACATGCACACACAAGCATACACACATGCATAAGTACACATGCATGTACTCACATACACACACACACATGAAGAAACACACACATGCATTCACTCAAAGAAACACACACATGTGCATATATGCAAGCACACACATCTATGCACACACATAAATGAATGCACACATGCACATGCACCCATGCACACACATGTGTAAGGTTGAATGCATACACACACACATAGAAACATGTAAGTGAGCATACACATACACGCATACACACACATATACACACACATACATTCACATACACACACATGCACAAATAGTTAGACACATAGAAACATGAAAGTAGTCAACCACATAAACCCACCCAAACACACATTCAACCATGCCAAAACACATAAACTCATGAACACACAAATTCACACTCACATACATATTGAACACGTATGCTCAAAGAAACACGTATGCTCACTCACACAAACTAACACACACATGCAACCATGCACAAAGGAACACATGACATAGAGATACATAGCATAGGTTGATACACATGCACACATACATACATGTGCACACACACACTTATGCACATGTTCTCATATAGACAGACACATGTACATGAACATGCACACTCAAAACACATACAAGCATGCAAGCACACAACCACACACACACATGCATGCACACACACACATGCACACATGCACAAACATGCATACATAACTACACATGTATAAGCACACACACATAATTATACAAAAACATGCATGCACATGCACATGCACACATACCAACATACAATGGTGCACGCATATACATATGCATACCCAAAAACACATGAAGGCACACATGCATGCACATGTGCAAAAATACACACATGTGCTTGCTTACACACACATATGCACACACATGCACACACACATACATGAAAGTGAGCACAAACACACGTGTACATAAAACACACACCCACACACAAAAATTCCATACATGTGCATGCACCTACAAAACACTTGATGTACACACATGTGCACATGCATATGCTTGTCTACATGCACACACTCACACAAGAACACACATAACAAGACACACCCCTGCCTGCCCCCTTCCCTTGCACACATGCACACACTCACACTCATAAGCACATACACACACAAACAAAAGCACATAACTGTACACACATGCACAAATAGATGCACTCTCTCAAATATATAGACATGCATGTGCATAGTCACAAACACAGACCAACACACATACATGCTTGCACTTATATACACACACATGCACAACCACATGTGCACACACACTCAAATGCACATGCATGCTCATACACACACATAACCATATAAATATGTATACACATGCACACACACATTTGCACACAAACACACATAAGGACACATGCACACATGCACTCATAACCAGGCACCAATGCACATATACATGTTCTTATGCACATAAACACACACAATAACATGTACACACACATGCACACACACACAAGATCACAAGCACAAACATACATATATACACATAAGCAAGAACAAATGCACATGCATGGACACACAATGCAAACTCACACACACACACACGCACACCAACAACCATACTCCTAAACAAAACCACACATACACTCACATGCAAGCACACACCTTCAAAACTCATAAACACACATATACATGCTTGTGTACATGCACACACACAAACACCCATGCACTTGCACAGCCACACATGCACAAATACAGGCACATACATGCACCCATGCTCATGCACACATACACACAAGAACATTTATGCAGTCACCTACACACCCACATATGCACAAATAGAAATACATATAAGAAAACACATATATAAACATGAACAAGCATGTAGGCATGAGCACACACACATACCCACACACACATGGACACCCTTGCACATACATGCAATTGCACACACATGCACTTGTACACACACATGTATAAGTACATATAGACACACACACACATGAGCACAAACATATACACCCATAAGCACAAGCACACTCATGCTCACAATCCCATCCATACACACATACACATGCACAAAGCATACACACACACATTCACAGACACACATGCATTCACATCCACACACATAAGCATACACACATATATACGTACATGCACATGCACACACACATAGACATAAACAAACACATAGGAATGTGCACACACATGTAGAATTGAACACATAGATGCACCAAAATAATTAATGCACACACACCCATACATACATGTGCACACATGTAATCAAATCCACACTCATAACACACATAAATGCATAAACAAACACATACATGGCTAAACACATGGCCACACATGCACACATATACAACATGCATGCACATACACTAATGCACACACCCATGCACTTACACACATGCACATGCAAATGAACACACATGTGCAAATGCACACGAACACTCACAAGCACAAATGCACACACGCATGCACATGCACATGTACATGAATGCACATATGCAAACAAAAACACTCATACACATACATACATGCTCCATTGTATGCATGTAAGGATGGACATTGACATTCACATATGCACACAAGCACACACATGCACACATGTATACAAATTCACACTTATACACCCATGCTCATATGTACTCACACACATAAGTATGAAAAAACACAAGCAAGCATGCACATGTACACACA
The DNA here is from genome assembly GCA_023846275.1 of Vanilla planifolia. Classification (NCBI taxonomy): domain Eukaryota; kingdom Viridiplantae; phylum Streptophyta; class Magnoliopsida; order Asparagales; family Orchidaceae; genus Vanilla; species Vanilla planifolia. Next base: position 88,126 of record JAIUJO010000821.1, read on the forward strand.
CCACAACATGAATAGACACACACATGTATATGAATAGACATGAACACATGCATACATGCATGCACAAACACATGCACACCCATACAAACATATGCATATGAACACACACACATGCACATGCATACATATACACACATGCACACACACACACACATACACACTCTCTCACACTGACAAACACATGTGCACACAAATATGTGTGTACACACACATGCACATGTACGAACACACTAATGTATTCATGCAAACACACTCGCAATCACAAATGCACACATACACACACACATACACACATGCACTAACACACATACACACTTGCACACATGCATATTATATTCAAGCACACATGCCCACACACATGTTCACTTCAACACAAAGATATGCACACACACACATATTCACAAGAATGTGCATGCATACACATACATGAACACATACACAAATACTTGCAAGCACACATAAATGTCCATAAACACATGTACACGCACACGCACACGCACACACACCAATGCAAATGTAGTCATACACACACACACACATGCACACATACACACATACATGTCCATGCTCACACACGTGCATGCACACACACATGCACAGACATGTGCTTACACACACATCCTTACATAGACACCCACATATGCAAAGACATACATGAACGCACACACATGCATATGCATTGATGTGCATGTACACCCTCATGCTCACACACACATACACACATAGATGCATGCACATACAATGACACACTCATGTGCATGCATACACATGCACACACACATGTGTACATAGGCACTCATAAATGTGCACATGCAAAAACACACTTATACACATGTGCACACATGTAGACACACATATAGAGACACATGCACATGCATGCCCATAAATAAGAACAAACACATACACACACAAGCAGACACACACACACATGCACACAAGAACATTGCCATGCAGTCACTCACATGAACATGTAAAAGTACACAAGCACACACATAAACATAAAGGCTTATAGATATACACATGCACACATAGGCACGTAGATGCACACACATGCACATGTACATGCATGCATGTAACTACATGCGTACAAACACACACACATACACACAAATACTCATGGACACAAACACATGCACCCATACATACATGCACACACATACACAAGCACACAAACATACACAAAGAAGAACTCACACTCCCATGCATGCACAAAAATGCTTGCACATTAACACATGCATGCATATTCACACCCACAACCTGACCTACACACACACACACACACACACACACATATACACATGCACATGCTTGCTTGCACACACACATTCATATGCATGTGCATGCTTACACACACATATAAACAAACAAATACTTCCACACACACATGCAAATGCACAAACACATGCATGCATGTATGCACACACCACCCGCACCCATATAAATGTAGTCACACATGCACACATGTAAGCACAAATACACACACATCCTCACACAAGCACCCCCATATACACCTGCACATGTAGAGACATAAATGTATGCACACATATACATACACACATGCATGCATATACACACACATGCACACAAAAATGCACATACTCACACACAAAAAGATGCATCCACATACAATGACACACTCATATGCATGCATACAAAAACATATACACACATAAATGTGCATATGCAAAAAAAGATGTACACAAATGCACACCCACATAGACACACATATAAAAACACATGCACAAATAAGCATACACACAAACATATGCACTTGCATAGGCACACATAAATAGATGCTCACATAAAAACACACGACTAACCATGTATGCACACACAAACACATGAACACAGATGCACACACACAAAAATAATAGACAGACACACAAACAAGCAAACACACAAGTATGCAGCTATGCCCACACACACACACACACACACATAGATACATGAACACATACAAACATGCACAAGCATAAGAACACTCACACACAGGCACACACAAAAACTTGCACATGCATACATGTAAGCACATGTACACAAATACACACATACTCATGGATAGAAACATATGCACACACACACATATACACAACCAAGGACACACACATGTACACATATGCACAACCAAGCACACACACATGTACACATATATGCACACAGAAGAACTTACACACATGCATGGACTCACACAAACGTAGGCACATATACCCTTAAGCAAACTTGCAACTAACACACACATGCATACAAACCCACAGCAAGACATTGCACAACACACACATACACACAAGCACACACACATGTAGATAAATATACACATGCACACATGCACAATCCTACACATAAGCACATGTGCACACTCACACATATTGACATGCAAGTGCATGCATGCACACACACACATGCACATGTACACAAATACTTGCACTCACACTTGCACATGCATAAACACATCTACAAGCACATTCATAGATGTACTTACAAATACACTCACATATGCACAAACACATTCATAAACACACACATATATGCACGTGCATACAGACACATACATGCACATCAGCACAAACACATAGATGTGCATAAGGACAAGCACATCCATACACACTTACACATACACATAGACACAAACATACACACGTGCACTCATAACAACACAAACATAGAAACATGCACATACACATGAACACACACATGAACACATACATAAACACAAGCAAACACTTGCACTTGCATATGCTCCCACACACATGCACATACACACATGCAGTTACATATGCACACACACATATAACATACATACACACACGTATACATGTGCATGCATTGATACATACATGAAAGCTCATAAACACATGCACGCACACAAAATATAAAACCAACTTCTAAAATACACTTCTCACACACAAAAAATGCACATATGGACACACACACACACATATACACATGCACATACATATCAACAAACACACACACACACATGCACACACATGCAGACATAGAAAGTCACACATATACATGTACACATTTATGCACAGACATGCACCCACATACACACATGCTCATATACTCACAGACACATAGGCATATGTGCACATTTGCACACAAATGTAGGCACAAAACCACACACATAATAGAAACACATGCACACTTGCATATAGACATGCATACATACACACACACATATGCACATGTACCCACTCACATAGGAAAACATGTACATGCATACACATGCATGCACACCTGTAAAAAAACACAAATACCCACCTACATACACACACATATATAGATGTGCACACATACACATAGAAGCTTGCACACATGCATGCACTCACACATACACAATTGTACATATACACACTCATGCACACACACACACACACTCCGCCCCCACACACACATTCCCCATCCCACACACACCCATACACGCATGCAACATACACCGACACAACCACCTACCCACCCTCACACACATACACATGTATTCGCACATGCATATGCATACACACACACACATACACATATGCTAACATGTACATAGCAACATAGATATGCACACACACACACACATGCATACATGTACCAACACACATATACACAAAGGAACACACTCACATACATGCAAACAAAGACAAGCAAACACACACACACACACATGTAACCTAACACATGGACACACATCCACATATACACAACCACACACAGGTACACACATGCATGCACAGACACACAAACACATGTGCGTTCATGTGTTGCACACATGTGCATGCATGTGTAGCACACATGTGCATGTAGGAAAATGCGCATTCACATATATACACACATGCACATACATATACACATATGCATGTACATGCATGCACACTCACAAGTAGACACACAAGTAAATATGCATACAAAGACAAACATATGCATAAGAACTTAGAAACACACACGCACAGCCATACATGTAAGACATAAGCACACATGCATGAACACACATGTATGATTGCATGCATATACACACATAGGCTTGCACCCACACACACATGCACACATGTGTACAAGCACACATAAATACACATGCATAGAAACCCACACACACACACATCCACATATAGATACTCACACACAAACACACATGTATAGAAAAGCACACACACATGCATGCACAACACATAAACATGCATGTGCATACAGACATGCACACACAAAAGACATCCATGCACACATACATACATGTACACACACACATATGTTTATTCGCACATGCACACAAACATGTGCACACACATAAATACACACACAAGCACACATACACACACATGCATAGGTATGCACACACATACATGAACACACATATTTGAAAGCATGTATATAAACATACAAGAATGCACAC
>JAIUJO010000821.1:97500-100000 GCA_023846275.1 Vanilla planifolia
ATTTTCTTCTTCTTCTTCTTCCTCCTCCTCCTCCTCCTCCACCTCCTCCTCCTCTTCTTCTTCTTCTTATTCTTCTACTTCTTCTTCTTCTTGTACTACTTCATTTTCATTTTGTCCTTCTTCCACTTCTTCATCTCCTCCTCCTCTATGTTATTCTTCTTTTTGTTCTTCTTTTTTTCTTCTTCTTCTCCTTCTTCTTCCACCTCCTCCTGCTCTTCTAATTCTTCTTATTCTTCTTCTTCACCTTCTTCCTCTTCTTCTTCTTCTTCTCTTTCTTCTACTTCTTTTTCATCTTCCTCCTCTTCTTCTTCCTCTCCCTATTCCAATTCTTCTTCTTTTTCTTCCTCTTTTTCTTTTTCCTCTTCTTCAGCATCATCTTCTTCCTCTTCTTCATCTTCTTCTTCTTCTTTTTCTTCCTCTTCTTCTTCCACTCCTTCTTCTACTTCTTCTTCTTTGTCCTTTTCTTTCTCTTCTTCTTCTTCTACTTCTTCTTATTCTTCTTCTTCTTCTTCTTCATTCTCCTCCTATTCTTCTCCTTCCTCTTCATTTTTTCCTTCTTCTTCTCCTTCTTCTTCTTCTTCTTCTTTGCCTTCTTCTTGTTCATGTTCTTGTTCTTCTTCTTCTTCTAATCCTTCTTCTACTACTTCTACTTCTTCTTCTTCTTCTACTTCTCATTCTTCTTCTTCTTCTTCTTTTTCTTCTTCTTCTTCATCTACTTCCTTTCCTCTTCTTCTTGTTCTTCTACTTCTTCTTCTTCTTCATATTCTTCTTCTTCTTCTTCTACATTTTCTTCTTCTTCTTCTTCTTCTTCTTCTTCTTTTACTTATTCTTTTTCTTATTATCCTTCTTTTTTAATCTTCTTATTAATGTTCTCATTCTTTTTCTTATTCTTCATCATCATCATCATCATCATCTACTTCTTCTTCTTCTTCTTCTTCTACTTCTTCTTCCACTGGTTCTTCTTTCTCTTCTTCTTCTTCTTCTTCTCCTTCTCCATCTTCTTTTGCTACTTCCTTTTCTTCTTCTTCATCTCCTTCTCCTTCCTCTTTTGCTTCTCCTTCTCCTCCTTCTTTTTCTTGTTCATCTTCTTCTCCATCTTCTTCTTCTTCTATTTCTTCTTCTTCTTCTTCTACTACTACTACCTCCTCATCCTCTTTCTCCTCTTCTTTTTATCCTTCTTCTTCTTCTTCTTCTCCTCCTCCTCCATCTTCTTCTTCTTCTTATTTATTTTCTTCTTCTCCTTCTTATTCTTCTTCATCTCCTCCTCTGCCTCCTTCTTCTTCTTCTTCTCCTTGTTCCTCCTCCTCATCCTCTTTCTCCTCCTCTTCTTTTTATACTTCAACTTCTTCTTCTTCTTCTTCATTTTCTTCTTCTCCTTCTTATTCTTCTTCAACTCCTCCTACTCCTTCTTCTTCTTCTTATTATTATTCTTATTCTTTTTCTTCTACTTTTGCTTCTTCTTCTTCCTCACCATCTTCTTCTCCATCTTGTTCTACTTCATCTTCATCTTTTTCTTCTTCATTTGCTTCTTTTTCATCATCATCATCTTCTTCTTCTTCTTCTTCTACATCTTCCTCTTCTTCTTTTCCATCTTCTTCCTCATCTTCTTCTTCTTCTTCTTCTTCTTCTTCTTCTCGTCTTCATTTTCTTCTACTTCTTCTTCAAAACCTTCTCCTTTTTCTTCCCCTACTTCTTCTTCTTCATCATCTTCCCCTTATTCTTATTCTTTTTTTTCTTCTCCTTCTTTTACTTCTGCTTGTTCTTCTCTATCTTCTTCTTCTTTTTGTTCTTCAACATCATCTTCTTCTTCTTCTCCATCTTTTTCTTCTTCCTCTTCTTCTTCTTCCTCCTCCTCCTCCTCCTCTTCTTCTTCTTCTTCTTCTCCTCCTTCTTCATCTCCATCTCCTCTTCCATTTTCTTCTTCATGGTTTTCTTTTTCTTCTGTATTTTGTTCTTCCTCTTTTGCTTATTCTTCTTCTTCTTCGTCCTCCTCCTCTGCTTCATCATGTTCTTCAACTTCTTCTTCTTCTTTCTCTCTTTCTTTTCTTCTTCTTCTTCTTGTTCTTCTTTTCTTCTTCTTTTTCTTCTTCTTCTTCTTCTTTCTTTTCTTCTTCTTCTTCTTCTTCTTCTTCTTCCTCCTATTCTTCTTCATCTTCTTCTTCTTCTTCTTTTTCTTGTTCTTCTTCTTCTTGTTCTTCATCTTCATCTTCATCATCTTCTTCTTCTTCTTCTTCTTCTTCTTCTTCTTCTTCTTCTTCCTCTTCTCCTTCTTCTTCTTCATCTTCTACTTCTTCATCTCCTCCTCCTCCTTTTTATTCTTCTTCTTCTTCTTCTTCTTCTTCTTTTTCTTCTACTTCTTCCTCTTCGCCTTCTTCTTCTTGTTCTTCTTCTTCATCTTCTCCTTCTTCTTCTTCGACTTCCTCTTCTTCTACTTCTTCTTCTTCTTCTTCTTGTTTTTCTCTTTCTTCTTCTTCTTCTTTTTCCTCCTCTTCTTCAAATT
>JAIUJO010000821.1:120000-122500 GCA_023846275.1 Vanilla planifolia
TTCTTCTTCTATTTCTTCTTCTCTCTCTTCCTCTTGTTCTTCTTCCTCTTCTTCTTCTTCTTCTTCTTCTTCTTTTTCTTCCACTTCTTCTTCTTCTTGTCTTTTTTGTTCTTCTACCTTTTCTTCTTCTTCTACTTCTTCTTCTTTACCTTCTTCTTCTTCTTCTTCTTCTTCTTCTTCTTCTTCTTCTTCTGCTTATTCTTTTACTTTTTCTTTTTCTTCTTCTTCTTCTTCTTCCTCTTCTTCTCCTTCTTCTGCTTCCTCCTTATCTTCTTCTTCTCTATCTTCTTCTTCTTCATCATCATCATCTTCTTCTTCTTCCTCCTCCACCTCCTTAACCTCCTCGTCTTCTTATTCTTCTTCTTCTTCTTCTTATGCTCTTCTTCTGCTACTTCTTCTACTACTACTGCTTCTTTTTCTTCTTCTCCTCCTTCTTCATCTTCTTCTTGCTCTTGGTCTTCTTTTTCTTCCTCTTCTTCTTCTTCTTCTTCCTCTACTTCTTCTTCTTCATCTTCTTCTTCTACTTCTTTATCATCATCTTTTTCTTCTTTTTCTTCTTCTTCTCTTTCTCCATCTTCTTCTCCTTCTTCTTCTCTTTATTCTTCTTCTCCTTCTTCTTCTCTTTCTTCTTCTTCTTTTTCTTGTTCTTCATCTTCTTCTCCTTTTCTTCTTCTTCTTTTGCGTCTTCTTATTCTACTTCTTCTTCTTCTTCTTCTTCTCCACCCTCCTACTCTTCCTTGTCCTCCTCCTCCTCTTCTTCTTCTTCTTCATCATCATCATCTTCTTCTTCTTCTTCTTCCTCATCCAGCTCCTCCTCCTCTTCTTGTTCTTATTCTTCTTCTTCTTCCTCTTCTTCTTCCACCTCTACTTCTTCTTCTTCCTGTTCTTCTTCTTCTTCTACTTCTACTTTTGTTACTTAATCTTCTTCTTCTTCTTCATCATCTTTCCTTCATCTTCTTTTTCTTCATCTTCTCCAGCTTCTTCTTCGTCTTCTTATTCCTCCTACTCCACTCCTTTTTTTCTAATTCTTCTTCTTCTTTTTCATCTTTCTTTTCGTTTTCTTCTTCTTCTTTATCCTCTACTTCTTCTTCTTGTTCTTCTTCCTCTTCTTCTTCTTCAACTTCTTCTTCTTCTTCTTCTACTTCATCTTCATTAGCTTCTTCTTCTTATTCCTATTCTTCATTTTCTTCATCTTTTTCATCTTTTATTTCTTCTTCTTGTTATTATTATTTTTATTATCATTGTTATTATTATTTTTATTCCTTTTCTTATTCTTATTTTTCTTCTTCTTCTTCTTCTTCAGCTTCTTTCTCTTCTTCTTCTTCTTCTTCTTCAAGTTCGTCCCCTTCTTCCCTTTCTTCTTCTTCTTCTTCCTCTTCTCCTTCACCATCTTCTTTTGCTTTTTCTTTTTATTCTTATTCTTCTTCTTCTTCTTCTTCTTCTTCTTCTCCTTTTCCTCGTTCTTCCACTTCTCCTTCTCCTAGTTCTTCTTCTTTTTTTTCATCATCTTCTCCTTCTTCTTCCTCTTCTTCTTCTTCCTATTCCCCATCTTCTTCATCATCATCATCTTCTTCTTCTTCTTCTTCTCCTTTTATTCTTCTTCTTCTGCTTCTTTTTCATCTTCTTCTTATTCATCATGATCACCTTTCCCTCCTTCTTCTTCTTTTTCTTCTTCATCTTCTTCATTATCTTCTTCTTTTTCTTCTAGTTCTTCAAATATCTTCTACTTCTTCTTCTTCTTCTTCTACTTCTTCTTCTTCTTCTTCTTCTTCTTCTTTTGCTTCTGCTTCATCATCATCTTCTTTGTCTTCTTGTTCTTCTTATTCTTCTTATTCGTCTTTGTCTACTTCGTCATCTTCTTTTTCTTCTTCTTCTTCTTCTCTTTCTCCTTCTTCTTCTCTTACTTCTTCTTCTTCTTCTTCTCCTCCTTCTTCTTCTCCTTCTCCTTCTTCTTCTTCTTCTCCATCTTCTTTTACTTCTTGTTCTTCTTCAAGTACTTCTTCTTCTTCTTTTTGTTCTTCTTTCTCCTCCTCCCCCTCCTCTCCTTCTGCTAGTTCTTCTTCTTCTTCTTCTTCTTCTACCTCTTATTTTTTTTCTTCTTCTCCTTCTTCTTTTTCTTCATGTCCTTCTCCCCTTCTTGTCCTTTTTCACCATCTTCTTATTCTTTTTCTTCTTCTTCTTCTAGTTCTTCTTCTTCTTCTTTTTCTTCTTCTTCTTCTCCTTCTTCTTCTTCATCTGCTTCTTATTCTTCTTCTTTTTCTTCTTCTTCTTCTTCATCAAGTTTTTCTTCATCTTCCCCTTCTTCTTCTTCTTCTTCTTCTACTTCTACTTCTTCTCTATATTCTTCTCCTCCTTCTTCTTATTCTTCTTCTTCTTCTTCTTCTCCTTGTTCTTGTTTTTCTTTTTGTTCATCATCTTCTCCTATTTCTTCTTTTTCTACTTCCTCCTCCTCCACTTCTTCTTCGTCATTATCATCATCTTCTTCTTCTTCTCCTTCATT
>JAIUJO010000821.1:127500-130000 GCA_023846275.1 Vanilla planifolia
TCTTCTTTACCTTCATCCTCTTCTTCCTCTACTTCTTCATCTTCTTCTTCTTCTTCCTCTTCTTCTTCTTCTTTTTCTACTTCTTCTTCTTACACTTCTTCCTATTTTTCTCCTACTTCTTCTGCTTTGTCAACTTCTTCTTCCTCTTCTTCTTCTTCTTCCTCTTATTCGTCTTCTTCTTCCACTCTTCTTTTTCTTCTTCTTTTTCTTGTTTTTCTTCATCGACTTCATCTTTTTCTTCGTCATCTTCTTCTTCTTCTTCTTCTTATTCTACTTCTTCTTCTTCTTATTCTTATTCTTCTTTTTTTCTTGTTCATCATCATCATCTTTGTGTTCTTCTTCTTCATCATCATGTTCATCATGTTCTTCCTCTTATTCTTATTTTTATTCCTATTCTTATTCTTCTTCCTATTTCTCTTCTTCTTCTTCTTCTTCTTCTGCTCCTTCTTGTTCATGTTCTTCTTCCTCCTCCTTTGCCTCTTCTTCTTCTTCTTCTTCTTCTTCTGTTCCTCTTCTTCTTCTTTTTCTTCTCCTTCGTGTTCTTCTTCTTATTCTTTTTCTTCTTCTTTTTCTTCTTCTACTTCTTCTTCTTGTGCATCTTCTTCTTCTTGCTTTTGTTCTTCTTCTTCTCCTTTTTCTTATTCTTTTTCTTCTTTTTCTTCAACTTCTTTTTCTTCTACTTCTTCTTCTTTTACTTCTTCTTTGGTTTCTTTTTTTTCTACTTCCTCTTCCTCTTCTTCTTTCTCTTCTTCTTTTACTTCATCTTCTTCTTCTCCTTCTTCTTCTTCTCCTCCTCCTTCTTATTCTTCTTCTTTATCTTCATCTTCTTATTCTTCTTCTTCTTCTTCTCGTCCACCTCCTCCTCCTTTTTCTGCTTCTTATTCTCCTTCTTCTTCTTCTTCTTCCTCTTCTTCTTCTTCTTCTTCTTCTTCTTCTTCTTCTTCTTCCTCTTCTTCTTCTTCTTCATCTTCTTTTTCTTCTTCTCCTCCTCCTCCCCTATTTCTTCATGTTCTTCTTCTTCTTCTTCTTCTTCTGCTTTCTCTTCTTCTTCTTCTTTCTTCCACTTCTTCCTCTTTTTCTCCTTCTTCTTCTGCTTCGTCTTCTTCTACTTCATTTTCTTCTTCTTCTTCTTCTTCTTATTCTTATTCTTATTCTTCCTCTTCTTCTTTTCCTTCCTCTTCTTCCTGTTTTTCTTCTTTTACTTCATCTTCTTTCTCTTCTACTTCTTCTTTTTCCTCTTCTTCTTCATCTTCGTCATCTTCTTCTTCTTCTTCTTCTTCTTCTTCTTCTTCTTATTCTTCTTCCTAGTCTTCTTCTTCTTCTTCTTCTTCTTCTTCTTCTTCTTCTCCTACTTATTCTTATTCTTCTTTTTATCCTTGTTCGTCATCATCATGTTCTTCTTCGTATTCTTATTCTTATTCTAATTCTTCCCCTTCTTCTTTTTTTTGTTCTTCTCTTCAATTTCTTCGTGTTCTTCTTCTCGTTCTTCTTCTTCTTAATCTTTGTCATAATCTTCTCCTTCTTCTTCATCTTCTTCTTCATTCTCTTCGTCATCTTCATCTTCCTCGTCTTCTTTTTCTTCTTCTTCTCCTTCATCTTTTTTGCCTTCTTCTTATTCTTTTTCTTCTTCTTCCTCTTCTTCCGCTTCTTCTTCTACTTCTTCTCCTTCTTCTTCTTCTTCTTCTTCTTCTTGTTCTAGTTCTTCAACTTTCTTTTCTTCTTCTTCTTCTTCTTCTTCTTCTTCTTCTTCTTCTCCTTCTCCATCTTTCTCTTCATCTTCGTCTTCTCCTTCTTCTTCTTCATCTCCTCCATCTACTTCTTCCAATTCTTTTACTTCATCTTCTTCTTCTTCCTATTCCTTTTGTTCATCTTTTTGTTCTTCTTCTTCTGCTTCTTCATCTTCTTTTTGCTTTTCTTCTTCTACTTCTTCAATTTCTTTTTCATCCTCCTCCTCCTCTACTTCTTCTTTTTCTTCTTTTTCTTCTTCTTCTTCTTGTACTACTTCTACTACTTCTTCTTCTTCATCATCATCTTCATCTTCTTTTACTCCTTTAGCTTCTTCTTCTTCCACTTCTTCTTTATCCTCTTCTTCTTCTACTTCTACTTCTTCTTCCTCTTTTTCTTCTTCTTCATCACCATCATCATCTTCTTCTTTTTATTATTATTATTTATTATTATTATTATTATTATTATTATTATTATTATTATTATTATTACTACTATTATTATTATTATTATTATTATTATTATTCTTTGTCTTCTTTTTCTTCTTTTTTTCTTGTTCTTCTCCTTCTTCTCCTTCTTCTTCTTCTTCTTCTTCTTCATCATATTCCTCTCCTTCTTCTTCTTTTCTTCTTCCTCCTCCCTCGCCTCCTCCTTTTCTTCTTCTTCTTCTTTTTCTCCTTCTCCTTCTTTTTCTTCTTCTTTTTTGCCAACTTCAACATATTGTTATTATAATAATAATAATATTTATTATTATTATCATTATTGCTATTATTAT
>JAIUJO010000821.1:140000-142500 GCA_023846275.1 Vanilla planifolia
TACTACTTGTTTTTATTCTTCTTCCTCTTCTTCTTCTTCTTCTTCTTATTTTTATTTTGTTTTTTCTTCTCCTCCACTTCTTCTTTTTCTTCTTCTTCTTCTTCTTCTTCTACTGCTTCTTTTTCTTCTTCTTCTTCTTCTTCTTCTTCTTCTCTTCTACTTCTACTTCTCCTTCTCCTTCTCCTTATTCTTCTTCTTATTCTTCTTCTTCTTCTTCTTCGTCTTCTTCTTTCTTTTCCTTCTTCGTCTTCTTCTTGTTCTTCTACTACTACTTCTAGTTCTTCAACTTTCTTCTTCTTCTTCTTCTTCTTCTTATTCTGCTTCTTCTTTTTCTTTTTCTTCATCTTCTTCTCCTTCTCCTTCTTCTTCCTCATCTTCTTCTTCTCCTTCTTCTTCTTCTTCATCTCCTCCGTCTACTTCTTCCACTTCCTCTTCTTCTTCTTTTTCCTCCTATTCCTTTTGTTCTTCTTCTTTTACATCTTGAATTTCTTTTTCCTTCTCCTCCTCCTCCTCTTCTTCTTCTTTTTCTTCTTCTTCTTTTTCTTGTTCTTCTTCTTGTTCTTCTTCTTCTTATTCTTCTTCTTCTTCTCCTTCTTCTTCTCCTTCTACTGCTTGTTCTTCTTCCTGTTCTTCTTTTTCTTCTTTGTCAACTTCATCAACTTCTTTTTCTTCTTCTTCTTCTTCTTTTTCTTCTTATTCTTCCACTTCTTCTTCTTCTTCTTCTTCTTCTTCTTCCTCTTCTTCCTTCTTCTTCTTCTTCTTCCTCTTTTTCTTCTTCTTTTTCTTCATAATCATCTTCTTGTTCTTATTATTATTATTATTATTATTATTATCATTATTATTATTATTATTATTATTATTATTATTATTATTATTCTTTTTCTTTTTTTCTTCTTCTTCTTCATCCATTTCTTCTTGTTCTTCTCCCTCTTATCCTTCTTCATCATCATCATCATCATCTTCTTCTTCTTTATCTTCTTCTTTTTCTTCTTCTTACTCCATCTCCTCCTCCTCTTCTTCTTCTCCTTCTCGTCCTTCTTCTTTTTCATCTTCTTTTCTTTCATCTTTTATTTATTATTATTATTATTATTATTATTATTACTATTATTATTATTATTATTATTAAAATTGTATTAATATTATAATTGCTCCTTTTCTTCTTCGTCTCCTTCTTCTTCTTCTTCCTCTGCTCCTTCCCCTTCTTCACCACCTAGTTTTTCTTGTTCCACTTCTTCTCTTTATTTGTCTTCTTCTTCTCCTTCTTCTTGTCCTTTTTTTCTTCTTATTCTTCTTCTCCTTCTCCTTCTTCTTCCCTTACACCTTCTTCTTCTCCTTCTTCCCCTACATTTTCTTCTTCTTCTTCTTCTTCTCTTTCTTCTCCTTCTCCTTCTCCTTCTTCTTCTTCTTCTTCTTCTCCATCTACTTCTTATTCTTCTTCTTCTTCAGCTTCTTCTTCTTCTTCTTCCTCTTCTTATTCCTTCTCCTCCTCCTCTCCTTCTTCTTCTTCTTCTTCTTCTTGTCTTACTTCTTATTCTTTTTCTTCTTCTCCTTCTTTTCCTTCATCTCCTTCTCCTCCTTCTAGTTCTTCTTCTATTTCCTCTTCTTCTTCTTCTACTTCTTTTGCGTCCTTTTCTTTTTCTTGTTGTTCTTATCCATTTGCTTCTTCTTCTGCTTCTTCCACCTCCTCTTCTCTTTTTTGTTCTTCTTCCCCATCTTCTTCTTCTTTTGCTTCTTCTTCTTCTTCATCTTCTATTTCTTCCTCATCATCTTTTTCTTCTTCATCATCTTCAAGTTCATCTTCTTCTTCCCCTAGTTCTTCTTCTTCTTCATCTTCTTCTTCTCCATCTCCATCTTCTTCTACTCCTCCTTCTTCTTCTTCTTCTTCTTCTTCTTCTTCTTCTAATGCTTCATCTTCTTCTTCATATTCTTCTTCTTCTTTATCTACTTCATCATCTTCTTTTCTTCTTCTTCTTCTTCTTTTTCGTCTTTTTCCACCTCTTCTTCTTCTTCTTCTTCCTCTTCCCCTTCTTCTTCTTCTTCTTCATCTTCATCTTCTTCTTCTTCTTCTTCTTCTTCTTCTACTTCTTCTTCTTCTTCTTCTACTACTACTATTTCTTCTTCTTCTTCTTCTTCTTCATCTTCTCCTACTTCTTCTTCCTGTTCTTCTTCTTCTTCTTCCTCTTCTTCTTCTTCTTCTTCTTCTTCTTCTTCTTCTGCTTCTACTTCTGCTTCTGCTTCTTCCTCATCATCATCTACTTCTTCTTCAAGTTCGTCTTCTTCTTCCCCTAGTTCTTCTTCTTCTTCTTCTCCTCCTCCTCCTCCTCCTTTTTCTTTTTCTTCTTCTTCTTCTCCTTCTATTGCTTCAACTTCTTCCTTATATTGTTCTTCTTCTTCTTCTTTATCTACTTCATCATCTTATTTTTCTTCTTCTTCTTCTTCCTCTTCCTCCTATTCTTCTTCTTCTTCTTCTTCTTCTTCATCCTCTTCTTCTTCTTATTCT
>JAIUJO010000821.1:150000-152669 GCA_023846275.1 Vanilla planifolia
TTCTTCTTCCTCTTTTTCTTCTTCTCTTTCTTCTTCTTCTTCATCATCTTCTTCTTCTTCTTTTTAATCTTCTTTTTCTTCTTCTTCTTCTTCTTCTTCTTCTTGTTCTTCTCCTTCTTCTCTTTCATGTTCTTCTTCACCTTCTTCTTCTTCGTCTTCTTCTTTTTCTTCTTCTTTTTCTACTTCCTCCATCTCCTCCTCCTCCCCTTCTTTTTCTTCATCTTCTTCTCCTTCTTCTTTTTCTTCTTCTTTTCCTTCATCTTCTACCTTTTATTGTCATTATTTTTATTATTATTATTATCATTATTGCTATTATTATTACTATTATTATATTATTAGTATTTTTATTCCTCTCATTCTTCTTCTTCTTCTTCTTCTTCTTCTTCTTTTGCATGTTCTTTTTCTTCTCCTTCTTCTTCTTCTACTTCTACTTCTACTTCTCCTTCTTCTTATTCATCTTATTATTATTCTTCTTCTTCTTCTTCTTCTTCTTCTTCTTGTGCTTCTTGCTATTCTTGCCCTCCTTCACCATATTCTGCTTCTCCTTCTTCTTCTTCTTCTCCTTCTTCTTCTTCTTCTTCTTTTTCTTTTTCTTCTTCTTCTTCTGCTTTTTCTTCTTCTTCATCTTCCTCCTCCTCCTCCTACTCCTCTTTTTCTTCTTCTTCATTTTCTTCTTTTCCTTCTTCGTGTTCTTCTTTTCCTCCGCCTCCATCATCTTCTTCTTTTTCTTCCTGTTTTCTTCTTCTTCGTCTTCTTCTTCTTCTTCTTCTTCTTCTTCTCCTTCTTCCACTTCTTCTTCACATAGTACTTCTTGTTTCTCTTCTTCTTCTTATTCATCTTTTTCTTCTCCTTCTTGTTCTCCTCCTCCTTCTTCTTCTTCTCCTCCTCCTCCTTCTCCTTCTTCTTCCCCAAATTCTTCTTCTTCTTTGCCTTCTTCTTCTTCTCCTTCTTCTTCTTCTAATTCTTTTCCATCTTCTTCTTTATCTTCTTCTTCAACTTTTTCTTCTTCTTCTTCTTCTCCTCATCCTTCTTCTTCTTTTCTTCTGCGTCTTCTTCTTCTTATTCTTCAACATGTTCTTCTTCTTCTTCTTATCCTCCTCCTCTCCTTCTTCTTCTTCTTCTTCTTCTTCTACTTCTTGTTCTTTTTCTTCTTCTCCTTTTTTTCATCTCCTTAACCCCCTACTTGTTCTTCTTCTATTTCTTCTTCTTCTTCCTCTACAAATTCTTCTTCTTCTTCTTCTTCTTCCTCCTCCTCCTATTCTTCTTCTTCTTCATCTTCTTCCCCATCTTCTTCTACTTCTTCTTCTTCTTCTTCTACTTCTTCTCCTTCTTTTACATTTTCATTTTCTTCTTCTTCTTCTTCTTCAAATTCTCCTTCTTCTTCTTCTTCTTCCTCCTCCTCCTCTTCTTCTTCTTCTTCTTCATCTTCTTCCCCATCTTCTTCTACTTCTTCTTCTTCTTCTTCTTCTACTTCTTTTACATTTTCATTTTCTTCATCTTCTTCTTCTTCATATTCTCCTTCTTCTTCTTCTTCTTCTTCTTCTTCTTCTTCTTCTTCTTCTTCTTCTTCTTCTTCGTCTTCTTTTTTTTCTTTTTCTTCTTTTTCTTCTCATTCTTCCACTACTTCTTCTTCCTCCTCTTCTTTTTCTTCTTCATCATCTTCTTACTCTTCTAATTCTTCTTCCTCTTCTTCTTCTTCTTCTTCTCCTCTTCCTTATGCTTCTTCTCCGTCTTCATCTTCTCCTTCCTCTGCTTCTTTTACGTCTTCTTCTTCTTTGTCTTCTTCTTCTTATTCATCTTCTTCTTCTTCTTCTTCTTCCTCTTCTTCTTCTTCTTCTTCTTCTTCTTCTTCTTCTTCTTTTTCTTCTTTTTCTTCTTCTTCTTCTTCTTCATCATCTTCTTACCCTTGTATTTCTTCTTCTTCTCCTCCTCGTCCTTCTGCTTTTTCTTCGTCTTCATCTTCTCCTTCCTCTGCTTCTTCTATGTCTTCTTCTTCTTTGTCTTCTACTTCTTCCTCTTCTTCTTCTTCTTCTTTTTCTTCCTCTTCTTCTTCCTCTTCTTCTTCTTCGTCTTTTATTTCTTCTTCTTCTTCTTCCTTTTACTTCTACTTCTTCTTCTTCTTCCACTTCTTAGTTTTTTTCTCTTACTTCTTCTACTTTGTCTTCTTCTTCTACTTCTTCTTCTTCTTCTTCCTCTTCTTCTTCTTCTTCTTCCACTTCTTCTTTTTCTTCCTCTTCTTCTTGTTTTTCTTCCTCTTCTTCTTGTTTTTCTTCTTCCACTTCATCTTCTTACTCCTCTATTTCTTCTTCTTCTTCTTCCTCTTCTTCTTCTTCTTTGTCATCTTCTTCTTCTTTTTCCAATTCTACTTCTTCTTCTTCTTATTCTTATTCTTCTTTTTATTCTTGTTCATCATCATCATCTTCTTCTTCTTTTTCATCATCATCATGTTCTTCTTCTTATCCTTATTCTTATTCTTATTGTTCTCCTTCTTCTTTTTGTTCTTCTTCTTCTGCTTCTTTGTGTTCTTCTTCTTCTTTTTCTTCTTCTTCCTCCTTCATCTCATCCTGCTCTTCTTCTTCCTGTTCTTCTGCTTCTTCTTTTTCTTCTACTTCTCCATCATCATCTACTTATTATTATTATAATAATAATAATTATTATTATTATTATTT
>JAIUJO010001286.1:2500-10000 GCA_023846275.1 Vanilla planifolia
AAGAGGAAGAAGAAGAAGAACAAGAGAAAGGAGATGAAGATGGTAAAGAAGGAGAAAAAGAAGTGCGAGGAGATGAAGAAGAAAAAGGATAAGAAGAAGAAGAAGATGAAGATGAAGTAGAAGGAGAGGCAGGAGAAGAAGATGGAGAAGAAGAAGAAGAAGCATACAATGAAGAAGAACGAGAAGAAGGAGAAGATGAAGAAGAAGAAGAAGAAGAAGAAGAAAAAGTAAAAGAATAAGTAAATAAAGAAGAAGAAGAAGAAGAATAAGTGAATGAAGAAGAAGAAGATTATGAGGAAGAAGAAGAAGGAGAACAACATGAAGAAGTAAAACACAAAGAAGAAGAAGAAGAAGAAGAAGGATAAGAAGAAGAAGAAGGAGAAGAAGAAGAATAAGCAAGCGAATAAGGAAAAGAAGAAGAAGAACAAGACGGAGAAGCAGTAGAAGAAGTCGTAGAAGAAGAAGAAGAAGAAGAAGAAGAAAAACAACAACAACAACAAAAACAACACGAGGAAGGAGAAGAAGATCGTAAAGAAGAAGAAGAAGAAGAAGTAGATAGAGACAAAGAAGAAAAAGGAAGAAAAGAAGAAGAAGATGATGATGATGATGTTGATAAGGAATAAGAAGAAGAAGAAGAAGGAGATGATGAAGAAGAAGAAGTAGAAGAAGTGGAAGGAGAAGAAGATAGAGAAGAAAAAGAAGAAGGAGACGAAGAAGAAGAAGGAAAAGAAGAAGAAGAAGAAGAAGAAGAAGAAGAATAAAAAGAAGAAGAATAGGAAGAAGAAGAAAATAAAGAAGAAGAAGAAGAGGAAGAAAAGAAGAAGTGAACAAAGAAGAAAAATATTAAGGGGAAGAAGAAGAAGGAGAACAAGATGAAGAAGAAGAATGCAAAGAAGGTGAAGAAGAAGAAGAAGAAGCAGAAGAAGAAGAAGAGGAAGAAGTAGTAGTAGAAGAAGAAGATTATGATGACAATGGTGAAGAATAGTAGGACGAGGAGAGCAAGAAGGAGAAAAAGAAGAAGGAGAAGAAAAAAGGAAAGAAGAAGAAGGATAAGAAGAAGAAGAAGAAGAGGAAGAAGAAGGAAAAGAAATGGAAGAACGTGAAGGGGAAGTAGAGGAAGAAGAGGAAGAAGAAGGAGAAGGAGAACCACAAGTAGAAGAAGAACAACAAGAGAAAGAAGAAGAAGAAGAAGAAGAAGAAGAAGAAGATGAAGTTCGACAAGAAGAAAAGAAAGAAGAGGAAGTGGAAGATAAAGAATGAGAAGAAGAAGAAGAAGAAGAAAAAGAAGAAATAGAAGAAGAAGAAGAAGAAGAAGAAATAATGTAAGAAGAAGAAGAAGAAGTAGAAGAAGTGAAAGAAGGAGAACAAAGAGAAGAAGGAGAAGAAGCTGAAGGAGAAGAAAAAGAAGAAGAAGGACAAGGATAAGATGAAGGTAAAAGACAAGAAAATGAAGAAGAAGAAGAGGAAGAGGAAGGACAAGAACGAGAAGAAGAAGCAGAAGAAGAATAAGGAGAACAAAATAAGAAAAAATAGAAATAGAACAAGAAGAAGAAGAAGAAGAAGAAGAAGAAATAATGCAAGAAGAAGAAGAAGTAGAAGAAGTGAAAGAAGTAGAACAAAGAGAAGAAGGAGAAGAAGCTGAAGGAGAAGAAAAAGAAGAAGAAGGACAAGGATAAGATGAAGGAAAAAGACAAGAAAATGAAGATGAAGAAGAGGAAGAGGAAGGACAAGAACGAGAAGAAGAAGTAGAAGAAGAATAAGGAGAACAAAATAAGAAATAGAAGAATAAGAAGAAGAGAAAGAGCAAGAAGAAGTAGAAGATGAAGGAGAAGAAGAGGATGAAGAAGCAGAAGAAAAATTGAAAGAACAAGAAGATGAAGAACAAGAAGAAGATGCAGAAGTAGTAGAAGAAGAAGAAGAGAAAATACAAGAAGAAGAAGAAGAAGACGACATGGAAGAATGTGGAGAAGAAGAAGAAGAAGAAGGGAAGAAGGAGAAAATTGAGCAGAAGAAGAAGAAGTGGAAGTGACGGAGGCGAAGAACAAGAAGAAGAAGAAAACCAAGAAGAAGAAGAAGAAGAAGAAGAAGAAGTAGAAGAAGAAGACGAAGAAGAAGAAGAAGAATAAGAAGAAGATTTCGAAGAAGAGAAAGTAGAGGTGGAAGAAGTAGAAGAAGAAGAAAAAGAGAAAGAAAAGAAGAAGAAGATGATGAAGAAGAAGAAGAAGAAGGAGAAGAACAAGAAGAAGGATAAGAAGAAGAAGAAGAAGACGAAGCAAAAGAAGAAGAAGAAGAAGAAGTTTAAGTGGAAGAAGAAGAAGGAGAAGAAGAAGAATAATAAGAATAAGTAGAGGAAGAAGAAGAAAGAGAAGGAGAAGAAGAAGAAGAAAAGAAGAAAAGAGCAAGAAAAAAAGGAATAAAAAGAAAAAGAAGAAGAGGGAGAAATAAATGATGAAGAAGAAGAAGAAGGAGAAGAAAAAAACAAGGAGAAGGAGAAGAAGATGATGATGATGATGATGAAGTGGTAGCTATAGTAGAAGAGAAGAAGGAGGAGGAGGAGGAGGAGGAGGAGAAAGAGAAGAAAAAGAGGAAGAAGAAGAAGAAGAGGATGAAGATGAAGAACAAGATGGAGAAGAAGAAGAAGAAGAAGAAGATGGAGTACAAAATGTACCAGAAGAAGAAGATGAAGAGGAAGAAGTTGAAGAAGAAGAAGATGGAGTAGAAGAAGAAGAAGAAGAAGAAGAAGAAGAAATGAATAAAAAGAAGTTGAAGATCAATAAGAAGAGGACGAAGAGGAGGAAGATGAAGAATTATTAGAAGAAAAATTGATGAAGAAGAGGAAGAAGAAGAAGAAGAAGAAGAAGAACAAGAAGAGGAAGAACAAGAAGAAGAAGAAGAAGAAGATTATGAAGAAGAAGAAGAAGAAGGAGAAGAAAATGGAGAAGGGGATGGAGAAGGAGAAGAAGAAAAAGAACAAGAAAAAGAAGAAGGGAAGTAATAATAATAATAACATTAATAATAGTAGAAGAAAGAGAAGAAGAAGAAGAAGAAGAAGGAGAAGAAGAAAACGAAAAAAAAAGAAGAGGAAGAAGAATAAAATGAAGAAGGAGACGGAGACGAAGAAGAAGAAAGGGAAGAATAAGTGGAACTAGAGCAAGGAGAAATAGAAGGAAAGGAAGAAGAAGAAGAAGAAGAAGTAGGGCAAGAAAAAGAAGAAGAAGAAGAAGATGATAATGAAGAAGAAGAATTAGAAGAAGAAGAAGAAATGAATGAAGAAGAAGAAGGTGAAGGGGAACAAGATGAAGAAGAAGGCAAAGAAGAAGAAGGAGACAAATAAGAAGAAGAAGAAGAAGTAGAAGAAGTAGAAGAAGTAGTAGTAGAAGAAGAAGTAGAAGAACAAGAAGAAGAACGAGAAAAGGATTGAGGAAAAGAAGGAGGAGAAGAAGAAGAAGAGGGAGAAGTAGAAGAACAACAACAAACAGAAGAAGAACAAGAAGGAGAAGAGGAAGAAGAAAAAGAAGAAGATGAGGAAGAAGAAGGAGAAGAAGAAGAAGAATAAGAAGTAGAAGAGGATGAAGAAGAAGAAGATTAAGAAGGAGGAGAAGAAGAAGAAGAAAAATAAGAAGAAGAAGAGGATGAAGAAGAAGATGAGGAAGAAAAAGAATAAGAAGGAGAAGAATAAAAGAAAAAATAGAATATTAAGAAGAAGAAGAAGTTGTAGTAATAGTAGAAGAAGAAGAAGAAGAAGAAGAAAAAGAAGAAGAAGTAGTAGAAGAAGAAGAAGAAGAAGTTGGACAAAAAGAACAGGAAGAAGAAGAAGAGGATGAAGAAGAAGGAGGAGAAGAACAAAAAGAAGAAGAAGAAGATAAAGTAGAAGAAGAGGAAGAAAAGGAAGAAGAAGAAGAACAAAAAGATGAAGTATAGGAAGAAGAAGAAGAAGAATTTGAAGTAGTAGAAGAAAAAGAAGAAAAACAAAAGAGGGAGAAGAACAACAAGTAGATGGAGAAGGAGTGGGGAAAGAAAAAGAAGGAGAACAATAAGAAGAAGAAGAAGAACAAGAATAAGATGTAAAAGAAGAAGAAGAAAAACTAGAGGAAGAAGAAGAAGAAGAAGAAGTAGCAAAAGTAGAAGACAAAGGCAAAGAAGGAGACAAAGAAGAAGAAGAAGAAAGAGAAGAAGAAGAAGAAGAAGAAGAAGAAGAAGGAGATGTAGAAGAAAAAGGAGAAGAAGAAGATGATTAGGACGAAGAAGAAGAAGAACAGGAACAAGAAGAAAACAAAGAAGAACAAGAAGAAGTAGTAGAACAAGAAGAAGAAGAAGGAGAAGAAGAAGATGAAGTAGAAGATGTTGAAAGAGAAGAAGAAGAAGAAGAAGAGCAAAAATAAAATCAAGAAGAGGAAGGAGGAGGAGAAGTAGAAGAATAAGTAGGAGAAGTAGAAGAAGAAGGAGAAGTAGAAGAAGGAGAAGGAGAAGAAGTACAAGAAGTAGAAGAAGAAGAAGAAGAAGTAGAAGAAGAAAAGGATGTTGGTGATGATGATGATGATGATGATGATGATGAACTAGAAGAAGAAAAATAAGGCAAAATTGAAGAAGGGGTTCAGGAAAAAGAGGGAAAAGAAGAAGAAGAAGAAGAAGAAGTAGAAGAAAAGAATTATAAGAATAATAAGAAGAAGAATAGAAAGAGGAAATTTGTAAAAAGCTGAGGAAGAAGAAAAAGAAGAAGGGGAAGGAGGAGAAAAAGAAAAAGAATGAGAAAAAGAAGAATGGGGAGGCGAAGAAGAAGGAAAAGAAGGAGAAAAAAGAGAAGAAGAAGTGGAAGAAGAAGAAGAAGAAGAAGATGAAGAAGAGGAAAAAGAAGAAGAAGAAGAAGAGGGGAAAGAACAAGAAGAAGAAGAAGAGGGGAAAGAAGAAGAAGACGAAGAAGAAGTGGATGAAGAAGAGGATGAAGGAGATGAAGAAGAAGAAGGCAAAGAAGTGGAAGGAGAAGAAGAAGAAGATGAAGAGGAGGAGGTGGAAGAAGAGGAAGCAGGAGAAAGAGAAATAGAAGAAGAAGAAGAAGAAGAAGAAGAAGGAGACAAAGAAGGAGAAGAAGAAGAAGAAGAAGAACAAGAAGAAGAAGAAGAGGGGAAAGAAGAAGAAGACGAAGAAGAAGTGGATGAAGAAGAGGATGAAGGAGATGAAGAAGAAGAAGGCAAAGAAGTGGAAGGAGAAGAAGAAGAAGATGAAGAGGAGGAGGTGGAAGAAGAGGAAGCAGGAGAAAGAGAAATAGAAGAAGAAGAAGAAGAAGAAGAAGAAGGAGACAAAGAAGGAGAAGAAGAAGAAGAAGAAGTAAAAGAAGAAGAAGAAGAAGAATAAGAAGAAGAAGAAAAAGAAGTAGTAGTAGTAGTACAAATAAAAGAAGAAGAAGTAAAGAAGTCAAAGAACAAGGAGAAGATGAAGAGAAAGAGGAAGGAGAAGAAGAAGAAGAAGAAGAAATGAAGGAAAAGTAGAAGAAGAAGAAAAAGAAGAAGAAGAAGAAGAAGTAGAAGAACTAGAAGAAGAGGAAGAAGAAGGCGAAGGCAAAGACGAAGAAGAAGAAGAAGATGATGACCATGAAAAAGAAATGAAGAAGAAGAAGAAGTTGAGGACATATAAAAAGAAGAGAAGATGAAGAAAAAGAAGAAGAAGGAGAAGAAGAATAAGAAGAAGAAGAAGAAGAAGAAGAAGTAGAGGAAGAGGAGAAGGATGAGATGTTGAAAAGGAAGTAGAAGAAGAAGAAGTAGAAGAGGAAAGAGAAAAAGAAGAAGAGGAAGAAGTACGAGGAGAAGAAGAAGTCGTAGAAGATGATGATAGAGAAGAAGAAGAAGAAGAAAAGATGAAGAAGAAAATGAAGAAGGAGTAGAAGAAGAAGAAGTAAAATATTAGAAGAAGAAAAAGATGGAGAAGAAGTAGAAAAGAAAAGGATAAGAAAAAGAAGAATGAAAAGAAGAAGAAAAAGAGGAAGAAGAAGAAGAAGAAGAAGAGGAAGAGGAAGAAGAAGGCGAAGAAGAAGCAGAAGAAGAAGAAGAAGAAGAAGAAGAGGTAGAAGAAGTAGAAGAAGAGGAAGAAGAAGGCAAAGGAGAAGATGAAGAAGAAGTAGAAGAAGAAGAAGAAGAAGAAGAAGAAGAAGAAGAAAAAGAAGAAAAAGAGAAAGTAGAAGAAGGAGAAGAAGGAGAAAAAAAGAAGAAGAAGAAGATGTAGAAGAGCAGAAGAAGAAGAATATGGTGTTGAAGAAAAGAAGATGAAGAACAAGAAGTGGATGTGTAGGAAGAAAAAGAAGAATTGGAAGAATAAAAAGATGAAGAAGAAGAAGAAGAACAAGTTGAGAAAATATAAAAAAAAGGAAGGAGAAGGAGAGGAAGAAGAAGAAGAAGTTGTAGTAGACGATGAGGAGGATGAAGAGGAAGCAGAAGAAGAAGAAGGTAAAGAAGAAAAAGGAGAAGTAGACGAAGAAGAAGAAGAAGAAGAAGAAGAAAAAGAGAAGGAAGAAGAAGAAGATAGAGAAGAAGTAGTATAAGAAAAAGAAGATAAAAACTAAAAGAAAAAGAAGGGGATGAAGAAGAGGAGGAGGAAGAAGATGAAGAAGAAGAAGAAGATATTAATGAAGAAGAAGAAAAAGAAGAAGAAGAAGGAGAAGGAGAAAAAGAAGAAGAAAAAGAAGAAGATGATGATGAAGAAGAAGTAGTAGAAGAAGAGATGGAGAAGAAGAAAAAGAACTACAAGAAGAAGAAGAAGAAGAAGAAGAAGATGGAGAAGAGGAAGAAGGAGAAGAAAAAGAACAAAAAAAAAGTAGTAGTAGTAGAAGAAGAAGAAGAAGGAGTAGATAAAGAAGTTGTTGATGAAGAAAAAGAAGTAGAACAAGAAGAAGAAAACGAACAAGAAGAAGAAGAGAAAGAAGAACAACAAGAAGAAGAAGAAGATAATGATGATGAAGAAGAAGGAAGAGAAGAAGAAGAAGAAGAATAAGAAAAACAAGAAGAAGGAGAGGAGGAAGAAGAAGAAGAAAATGTAGTTGGATAAGAAGAATAAGAAGGAAAAGATGTTGTAGAAGTAGAACATGTGAAACAAGACGAATAGGAAGAAGATGTTTATGATGATTATGATGAAGAAGAAGAAGAACAAGAAGAAGAAGAAATAGAAGAAGATTCAAGAGGTGGTGAAAAAGAACAAGTAGTAGTAGTTGAAGAAGAAGAAAAATAAGGGGAAAAAGAAGGAGAAGGGGTTGATGAAAGAGAGGTAGCAGAAGAAGAAGAAGAGCAAAAAGAACAAGAAGAAGAGGAAAGAGAAGAAGAAGAAGAAGAGGAAGAAGAAGAGGAAGAAGAGGAGGTAGTAGAAGAAGAAGAAGAAGAAAAAGAATTAGAAGTATGATAAGAATAAGAAGAAGAAGAAGAAGAGGAAATATAAAAAGAAGAAGAAGAAGAAAAGAAGAAGTTGAAGTGGAAGGAGAAGAAAAAGAAAAAGGAGAAAAAGGAGGAGGTGGCAAAG
>JAIUJO010001286.1:22500-37500 GCA_023846275.1 Vanilla planifolia
GACGATAGAGAAGAAGAAGAAGAAGTTAAAGACGAAGAAAAGGAAGAAGAGGAAGAGAAGAAGAAGAATGAGAGGAAGAAGAAGAAGAAGAAGAAGAAGAAGAAGAAGAAGAAATAGAAGAAGAAGAAGAAGAAGAGGAAGAAGAGGAAGAAAAAGAAGAAGTAGAAAAGAGCAAGAAGAAGAAGAACTAGAAGAAAAAGAACTAGGAGAAGAAGGACAAGAAGTGGGGGAAGAAGAAAAGGAAGAAGAAAGACAAGGATATGATGAAGAAAAAAATATTAAAACAAAAAAGAAGAAGAAGAAGAAGAAGATGTTGAGGGGCAATATGAAGAAGAAGGGCAAGAAGAAGTTGAAGGAGGAGGAGAAGAAGAAGAAGAATTATAAGAAGAAGAAGAAGAAGAAGAAGAAGAGGAAATATAAAATGAAGAAGTCCAATAAGAAGAAATGGAAGAGTGCGGAGAAGAAGAAGAAGAAGAAGGAGAATAAGAAGGAGAAGGAGAAGAAGATGGGGAAGGAGGAGAAAAAAGAGGAGAAGAAGAAGAAGAGGAGAAGAAAAGGAAGAAAAAGAAGGAGAAGAGGAAATGAAGGGAGCAAAGAAGAAGAAGAGGACGAAGAAGAAGAAGAAGAAGAAGAAAGAGAAGAGGAAGAAGAAGAAGAAGAAGAAGAAAGAGAAGAGGAAGAAGAAGAAGAAGAAGAAGAAGAAGAATAAGAAGAAGAAGAAGAAGAAGAAGAAGAGGGAGAAGAAGAAGATGAAAGAAGAATAAGAAAAAAAGAAGAAGAAAGAAGAAGAAGAAGCTTAAGAAGAAGAAGAAGACGAAGGACAACAAGAAGAAGAAGATTAAGAAGAAGAATATTAAGAAGAAGAAAATTACAAAGAAGAAGAAGAAAATGAAGTAAAAGAAAAAGAAGAAGAAGAGGAAGAGGAAAAAGAAGAAGAAAAAGAAGAAGAAGAAGAAGAAGAAGAAGAAGAAATGGAAGAAGAAGAGGAAGTGGAGCAAGGAGAAAAAGTAGGAGAAGAAGAAGAAGAAGAAGCAGAAAAGGAAAAATATTAAGATGAAGAAGAAAAATAAGAAGATTAAGAAGTAGAAGTAAAAGAAGAGGAAGAAGAAGAATAAGAAGAAGGAGGGGGAGGAGTAGAAGAAGAAGTTGATGAAGATGAGGAAGAAGAAGAAAAAGGAGTAGAAGAAAATAAAATGGTGAAAGAGAAGAAGAAGAAAAACAAGTTGGAGTAGTAGTAGAAGAACAAGTAAAAGAAGGAGGCAAAAAAGAACAACTAGAAGAAGAAGAATAGGAAAGGAAGAAGATGGAGGAGGAGAACAAGAAGAACAAACTCAGGAAAAGGAACAGGAAGTAGAAGAAGGAGAAGAAGTGGAACAAGAAGAAGAAGAAGAAGGAGAAGTTCGAGAAGAAGAGGAAGAACAAGAAGAAAAGGATGAAGAAGCAGAAGTGGAAGAAGAAGAAGAACAACAACAACAACAACAAGAAGAAGGAGAAGATGAAGAAAACAAAGAAGAAGAAGAAGATGAAGGAAAAAGAGAAGAAGAAGATGGAGAAGAAGAACAAGATGATGATGATAACGAAGAAGAAGAAGAAAAAGAAGAAAAACTAGAAGAAGCGAAAGAAGACGAAGAAGAAGAAGAAAAAGAAGAAGCGGTAGTAGTACAAGAGAAGGAAAAAGAAAAAGAAGGAGGAGGGGATGAGGAAAGAGAGGGAGAAGAAGAAGAAGAAGAAGAAGAAGAACAAGAACAAGAAGAAGAAGCAGAGGAAGATTAAGAAGAAGACAAAGAAGAATAAGAATTAGACAAAAGAGAAGAAGAAGAAAAAGAAGATGATGAAGAAAGAGAAGAATAAGAAAATGAAGAAGAAGAAATATAAAAAGATGAAGAAGAAGAAAAAGGAGAAGGAGAAGAGGAAGGAGAAGGACAAGAAGAAGAACAACAAAAAGTAGAAGAAAAAAGAAGGAAAAGAAGATGAAAAAGAATAATAATTAAAGGAAGAAGAAGAAGAAGAAGTGGAAGAAGAAGAGGAAGAGGAAGGACAAGAAGATGGAAAGGAGAAGCAAAAAGAAGAAGAATAAGGAGGAGGCAAAGAAGAAGAAGGCAAATTACAGGAAAAGTGAGAAGGAGATGAGGAAGAACAAGAAGAACAAGAAGAAGAACAAGAAGAAGAAGAAAAAGAAGAAGAAGAGAGAGAAGACGAAAAGAAGAAGAAGAAGAAGAGGAAGAAGAAAGAAGGAGAAGAAGAAAAAGAAGAAGGCAAAGAAGAAGAAGAAGAAGAAGAAGAAGAAGAAAAAGAAGAAGGAGAATAAGAAGTTGAAGAAGAAGAAGAAAAAGGTAAAGAAGAAGATGGAGATGGAAGGTAAGAAGAAGAAGAAGAAGAATAGGAGGAAGGAGAAGAAGATGCTAAAGAAGAAGTAGAAGGAGTTGAAGAAGAAAAAAGAGAAGAAGAAGAAGAAGTAGTAGAAGAAGAAGAAGAAGAAGAAGAAGAAGAATGAGAAGAAGTAGAACAAGTAGAAGAAGAGGAAGGAGAAGAAGATGAATGGAATGGAGTAGAAGAAGAAGTAGAAGAAGAAGAAGAAGATGAAGATGAAGAAGAAAAATGAGAAGAAGAAGAAGAAGAAGAAGAAGAATTAAAAGAAGAAGAAGAAGAAGAAGTGATAGATGAAGAAGAAGATGAAGGGTAAGAAGAAGAAGGAGAATAAGATGGCGAAGAAGATGGCAAAGAAGAAGAAGAAGAATAAGAAGAAGAAGAAGTAGAAAAGGTAAAAAGAAGAAAGAGAAGTAGAAGAAGAAGAAGAATAAGAAGAAGAAGAAGAAGGGAGAGAAGAAGAAGGAGAAGAAGTAGATGAGGAAGAAGAAGGAAAATAAGAAGAAGAAAATGAAGAAGTAGAGGAAGAAGAAGATGAAGAAGGAGAAGGAGAAGAAGAAGAAGAAGAAGAAGAAAACAAGGGAAGGAAAAAAAAGAAGAGGTAAAAGAAGAAGAAGAACTTCAACAACAAGAAGGGCAAGAAGAACTGGATGAACAAGAGGAAAAAGAAAAAGAAGAGGAAGAACGGGAAGAAGAAGAAGAAGATGATGAAGAAAAAGTACAAGAAGAAGAAAACGAAGAAGAAGAACAGGAAGAAGAAGAACGTGGAGAATGAGGAGAAGAAGTGGAAGAAGAAGATAAGGAAGATGAAGAAGAAGAAGAAGAAAAAGGAGAAGTTGAAGAGGAAGGTGAAGAAGTAGAAGAATAAAAATAAGAAGAAGAACAAGCGGAAGGAGAAGCAGAATAATAATAATAAGGAACAAAGAAAGTGAAGAAGAAGAAGAAGAGAAAGAAGAAGAAAAAGAAGGAGAAGAAGATTAAAAAGAGGAACACGATGAAGAAGAGGAAGAAGAAGAACAACAACAACAACAAGAAGAAGTAGAAGAAAGGGAAGAAGAAGAGGAAGTAGAGCAAAGAGAAAAAAAAGGAAAAGAAGAAGAAGTGGAAGAAGTAGGATAAGAAAATGATGGAGAAGAAGATGAAAAAAGAGAAGAAAAGGTGGAAGGTGAAGAACAAGAAGAAGATTAAAAAGAAGAGGAGGAAGAAGAGGAAGAAGAAGGAGAAGAAGGAGGAGAAGAAGAAGAAGAAGATGATGATGAAGTAGAAGAAGAAGAATAATAATAAGATGGAGTAGAAGAAGAAGAAGAGGAAGAAGAAGAAGAAGAAGAAGAAGAAGAAGGAGAAGTAGAAGAACAGAGTAGAAGAAGAAGAAGAGGAAGAAGAAGAAGAAGAAGAAGAAAAGAAGGAGAAGTAGAAGAACATGGAGAAGAAGAAGTAGTTGACGAAAACATGGAAGAAGAAGAACAAGAAGAAGAAGAAGAAGAAGGAGAAGAAGAACCAGAAGACAAAGAAGAAGGAGAAGAAGAAGAAGAAGAAGAAGATGTAGTAGAAATGAAGGTTGAAGAAGGAGGAGAAGAAGAAAAATAATTGGAAGAAAAGGAAGAAGAAAAAGGAGAAGATAGAAGTAGAGAAGAAGAAGATGAAATAAAGGAAAAGGAATAACAAGAAGAAGGAGAATAAGTGGAAGAAGAAGAAGATAAAGAAGAAGAAGAAGAAGAATAAGAAGAAGAATAAGAAGAAGAAAAAGATGATGATGAAGAAGAAGGAGAATTTGGAGAATTAGAGGAAGAAGAAGAGGAAGGAGAAAAAGAAGAACAACAACAAGAAGACAAACAACAAGAAGAAGGAGAGGTAAAAGAACAAGAAGAACAAGAAGAAGAAGAAGAAGAAGAAAATGTGAAGAAGAAGATTAAGAAGAAGAAGAAAATGATGATGATAATAAAGAAGAAGAAGAAGAACAAGAAGAACTAGTAGTGGAACAAGATGAAGAAGAAGAAGAATAAAAATAGACGAAGTTGCTGATGATGACGATGATGATAGAGAAGAAGAACAACAAAAAGAAGAACAAGGAGAAGGAGACGAAGAAGAAGAAGAAGGAGCAGGAGGAGGGGATAAGGAAAGAAAGCGAGAAGAAGAAGAAAAAGAAGAAGAAGAACAAGAAGTAGAGTAAGAAGAAGAATGAGAACAAGAAAAAGAAGAAGAGGAAAAAGAAGAAGAAGAAGAAGAAGAAGTAGAAAACTAGAAAAAAGAAGAAGAAGAAGAAGAACAATAAGAAGAGTAAGAAGTAGGAGAGGAAATAGAAGAAGAAAAAGGAGGAGGAGGAGGAGGAGGAGGGCAAGAAGAAGAAGAAGAAGAAGAAGAAGAAGATGATGATGATGATGAGGAAGAAGAAGAAGTAGAACAAAATGAAGGACAAGAAGAAGAAGAAGATGAAGTGAAAGGAGAGGAGGAAGAAGAAGAAGGACAAGATGAAATAGAAGAAGGCACAGAAGAAGAAGAAGAAGTATAAGATGAAGAAGAAGATGAAGAAGATGAAGAAGAAGAAGTAGAGGAAGAAGACGAAGAACGAGAAGAAGAAGAAGATGAGGAAGAATAAGAAAAAGAACAAGAGGAAGGAGAAGAAGATGATAAAGAATAAGAAAATGTAGTCGAAAGAGGCGAAGAAGAAAAAGAAGAAGAAGAAGAAGAAGAAGAAGAAGTAGAAGGAGAGGAAGGAGAGAAGATGGAGATGAACAAGGCTAAAAAGAAACAGACAAAGAAGAGGAAGGTGAAGAAGAAGAAAAAGAAGAAGAGGAGGAAGAAGAAAAAGAAAAAGAAGAGGATGAAGAAGAACAAGAAGAACAAGAACAAGAAGAATAAGAAGTGGCCAATGAAAGAGAAGATTAAGAAGAAGAAGAAGAAGGAGAACAACATGTAGAAGGAGAAGGTAAAGAAGAAGAAGAAAAAGAAGAAGAAGAAGAAGGAGAAGGATAAGAAGAAGAAGAATAAGAAGAAGACGAAGAAGAAGAAGAAGAAGGGGAAGAAGAAGGAGTTGAAGAAGAAGAAGAAGAACAAGGGGAAGAAGAAGAAGGAGAAGAAGAAGAAGAGGAAGAAGGAAAAGAAGAAGAAGAATAAGAAGGAGATGCAAAGGAAGAAGAAGAAGAAGAAGAAGAAGAAGAACAAGAGGATGGGGAAGAAGTTCGTAAGGAAGAAGAAGTAGAAGAAGTGGAAGGAGAAGAAAATGGAGAAGAAGTAGAAGAATAAGAAGAAGGAGAAGAAGAAGAAGAAGGAGACGAAGAAGAAGAAGGAAAAGAAGAAGAAGAAGAAGAAGAAGAAGAAGAAGAAAAAGAAGAAGCAGAGGAAGAGGAAGAAGAGGAATAAGAAGAAGAAGAAGAAGAAAAATAAGAAGAAGAAGAAGAAAAAGAAGAAGAAGAAGAAGAAGAAGAAGAAGAAGAAAAAGAAGAAGAAGAAGAAATAGTTTAAGAAGAAGATGATGATGATGATGATGATGATGTTGGAGGTTGAGAAGGAGAAGAAGAAGAACAACAACAACAACAATGGAAAGAAGAAGAATGATAAGACGAAGAAGAGGAAGAAGAAGGAAAAGAAGAAGAAGAACTTGAAGAAGATCTAGAGGTAGAAGAAGAAGGAGAAGGAGAAGGAGAACGGCAAGTAGAAGAAGAAGAACAATAAGAGGAAGAAGAAGAAGAAGAAGAAGAAGAAGAAAAAGTTGGACAAGAAGAAAAGGAAGAAGAGGAAGAGGTAGAAGAAGAACGATAAGAAGAAGAAGAAGAAGAAGAAGAAATAGAAGAAGAAGAAGAAGAAGAAGAAGAAGACGAGGAAGAAGAAGAAGAAGAAGAAAAAGATTAAGAAGAAGAAGGAGAAGAGGAAGAAGAACAAGGAGAATAAGGAGAAGAAGCAAAAGAAGAAGAAAAAAAGAAGAAGCACAAGGATAAGATGATGGAAAAAGACAAGACTAAGAAGATGAAGAGGAAGAATAAGAAGAAGAAGTAGAAGTGGAAGAAGAAGAAGAAGTAGTAGAAGACGAAGAAAAAGAAGAAGAGAATGAAGAAGAAGAAGAAGAGGAAGAAGAAGAAGGAGAAGAAGAAAAAGAAGAAGAAGGCAAAGAAGAAGAAAAGATTAATAATAATAAAAATAATAATAAGAAGAAGAAGAAGAATGGGAAGAAGAAGAAGAAGAAGAAGAAGAAGTAAAAGAAGATGGAGATGAAGGGGAAGAAGAAGAAGAAGAAGAACAAGAGGAAGGAGATGAAGATGGTAAAGAAGGATAAAAAGAAGTGCAAGGAGACAAAGAAGAAAAACGATAAGAAGAAGAAGAAGATGAAGATGAAGTAGAAGGAGAGGCAGGAGAAGAAGATGGAGAAGAGGAAGAAGAAGAAGAAGCATACAATGAAGAAGAACGAGAAGAAGAAGGAGATGAAAAAGAAGAAGAAGAAGAAGAAAAAGTAAAAGAATAAGTAAAAGAAGAAGAAGAAGAAGAAGAATAAGTGAACGAAAAAGAAGAAGAATATGAGGAAGAAGAAGAAGGAGAACAACATCAAGAAGTAAAAGGCAAAGAAGAAGAAGAAGAAGAAGAAGAAGAAGAAGAAGGATAAGAAGAAGAAGAAGGAGAAGATGAAGAAGAAGCAAGAGAATAAGGAAAAGAAGAAGAAGAACAAGACGGAGAAGTAGTAGAAGAAGTAGTAGTAAAAGAAGAAGAAGAAGAAGAAAAACAACAACAACAACAACAAAAACAACAAGAGGAAGGAGAAGAAGATCGTAAAGAAGAAGAAGAAGTAGATAGAGACAAAGAAGAAAAAGAAAGAGGAGAAGAAGAAAAAGAAGAAGATGATGATGATGTTGATAAGGAATAAGAAGAAGAAGAAGAAGAAGATGATGAAGAAGAAGAAGTAGAAGAAGTGGAAAGAGAAGAAGATAGAGAAGAAAAAAAAGAAGAAGGCAAAGAAGAAGAAGGAAAAGAAGAAGAAAAAGAAGAAGAAGAAGAAGAAGAATAAAAAGAAGAAGAATAGGAAGAAGAAGAAAATAAAGAAGAAGAAGAAGAGGAAGAAAAGAAGAAGTGATCAAAGAAGAAAAATATTAAGGGGAAGAAGAAGAAGGAGAACAAGATGAAGAAGAAGAACGCAAAGAAGACGAAGAAGAAGAAGAAGAAGAAGCAGAAGAGGAAGAGGAAGAAGTAGTAGTAGAAGAAGAAGAAGATGACGATGATGGTGAAGAAAAGTAGGACGAGGAGAGCAAGAAGGAGAAGAAGAAGAAGGTGAAGGAAAAAGGAAAGAAGAAGAAGGATAAGAAGAAGAAGAAGAAGAGGAAGAAGAAGGAAAAGAAATGGAAGAACGTGAAGGGGAAGTAGAGGAAGAAGAAGAAGAAGGAGAAGGAGAACCACAAGTAAAAGAAAAACAACAAGAGAAAGAAGAAGAAGAAGATGAAGTTCGACAAGAAGAAAAGAAAGAAGAGGAAGAGGAAGATAATGAATGAGAAGAAGAAGAAGAAGAAGAAGAAATAAAAGAAGAAGAAGAACAAGAAGAAGAAATAGAAGAAGAAGAAGAAGAAGAAGAATTAGTACAGGAAGAAGAAGAAGTAGAAGAAGTGAAAGAAGGAGAACAAAGAGAAGAAGGAGAAGAAGCTGAAGGAGAAGAAAAGGAAGAAGAAGGACAAGGATAAGATGAAGGAAAAAGACAAGAAAATGAAGAAGAAGAAGAGGAAGAGGAAGCACAAGAACGAGAAGTAGAAGTAGAAGAAGAATAAGGAGAACAAAATAAGAAATAGAAGAATAAGAAGAAGAGAAAGAGCAAGAAGAAGAAGAAGATGAAGGAGAAGATGAGGAAGAAGAAGAACAAGGAAAAGGAAGAGAAGGTGAAGAAGTAGAAGAAAAATTGAAAGAAGAAGAAGAAGAAGAACAAGAAGAAGTTACAGAAGAAGAAGAAGAAGAAGAAGAAGAGAAAATACAAGAAGAAGAAGAAGAAGATGAAATGGAAGAATGTGGAGAAGAAGAAGAAGAAGGGAAGAAGGACAAAATTGAGCAGAAGAAGAAGAAGAAGTGGAAGTGATGGAGGCGAAAAACAAGAAGAAGAAGAAAACCGAGAAGAAGAAGAAGAAGAAGAAGAAGAAGTAGAAGAAGAAGAAGAAGAAGAAGAAGAATAAGAAGAAGATTTAGAAGAAGAGAAAGTTGAGGTGGGAGAAGTAGAAGAAGAAGAAAAAGACAAAGAAAAGAAGAAGAAGAAGAAGAAGAAGAAGGAGAAGAACAAGAAGAAGGATAAGAAGAAGAAGAAGAAGACGAAGCAGAAGAAGAAGAAGAAGAAGAAGAAGAAGAAGTGGTTGAAGTGGAAGAAGAAGAAGAAGGAGAAGAAGAAGAATAATAATAATAAGTAAAGGAAGAAGAAGAAGGAGAAGGAGAAGAAGAAGAATAAGAAGAAGAAGAAAAGAGCAAGAAAAAAAAAAGAATAAAAAGAAAAAGAAGAAGAGGGAGAAATAAATGATGAAGAAGAAGAAGAAGGAAAAGAAAAAAAACAAGGCGAAGAAGAAGAAGATGATGATGATGATGATGAAGTGGTAGCTGTAGTGGAAGAGAAGAAGAAGAAGAAGGAGGAGGAGGATGAGGAGGTGGAGGAGAAGAAAGAGAAGAAAAAGAGGAAGAAGAAGAAGAAGAAGAGGATGAAGATGAAGAAGAAGATGGAGAAGAAGAAGATGAAGAAGAAGAAGAAGAAGAAGATGGAGTACAAAAAGAACTAGAAGAAGAAGATGAAGGGGAAGAGGTTGAAGAAGAAGAAGAAGAAGATGGAGTAGAAGAAGAAGAAGAAGAAGAAGAAGAAATGATTAAAAAGAAGTAGAAGTTCAATAAGAAGAGGAGGAAGATGAAGAATTAGAAGAAGAAAAATTGATGAAGAAAGAGAAGAAGAACAACAACAACAAGAAGAGGAAGAACAACAAGAAGAAGAAGAAGATTAAAAAGAAGAAGAAGAAGAATTAGAAGAAAATGGAGAAGGGCAGGGAGAAGGAGAAGAAGAAAAAGAACAAGAAAAAGAAGAAGGGAAGGAATAATAATAATAACATTAATAATAGTAGAAGAAAGAGAAGAAGAAGAAGAAGAAAAAGAAGGAGGAGGAGAAGAAGAAGATGATCATGAAGAAGGAGAAGGTAATGAAGAAGAAGAAGAAGAAGAAGAAGAAGGATAAGAAGAAGAAGAATAAGAAGAAGACGAAGAAGAAGAAGAAGAAGGGGAAGAAGAAGGAGATGTAGAAGAAGAAGAAGAAGAAGAAGAACAAGGGGAAGAAAAAGAAGGAGAAGAAGAAGAAGAGGAAGAAGAAGGAAAAGAAGAAGATGAATAACAAGGAGATGCAAAAGAAGAAGAAGAAAAAGAAGAAGAAGAAGAACAAGAGAATGGGGAAGAAATTCGTAAGGATGAAGTAGAAGAATTGGAAGGAGAAGAAGATGGAGAAGAAGTAAAAGAAGAAGAAGAAGGAGAAGAAGAAGAGGAAGGAGACGAAGAAGAAGGAAAAGAAGAAGAACAAGAGGAAGAAGAAAAAGAAGAAGCAGAGGAAGAGGAAGAAGTGGAATAAGAAGAAGAAGAAGAAGAAGAAAAAGAAAAAAAAAAGAAGAAGAAGAAGAAATAGTTGAAGAAGATGATGATGATGATGATGATGAAGATGTTGGAGGTGGAGGAGAAGAAGAAGAAGAGGAAGAAGAAGAACAACAACAACAATAATGGAAAGAAGTAGAATGACAAGATGAAGAAGAGGAAGAAGAAGGACAGGAAGAAGAAGAACTTGAAGAAGATGTAGAGGTAGAAGAAGAATTAGAAGGAGAAGGAGAACGACAAGTAGAAGAAGAAGAACAACAAGAGGAAGAAGAAGAAGTTGGACAAGAAGAAAAGGAAGAAGAGGAAGAGGTAGAAGAAGAACGACAAGAAGAAGAAGAAGAAGAAGAAGAAGAAGAAATTGAAGAAGAAAAAGAAGAAGAAGAAGACGAGGAAGAAGAAGAATAAGAAGAAATAGATTAAGAAGAAGAAGAAGAAGAGGAAGAAGAACAAGGACAATAAGTTGAAGAAGCAAAAGAAGAAGAAAAAAGAAGAAGCACAAGGATAAGATGATGGAAAAAGACAAGACAAAGGAGAAGTAGAGCAAGAATAAGAAAAAGAAGTAGAAGTGGAAGAAGAAGAAGAAGTATCAGAAGACGAAGAAAAAGAAGAAGAATAGAAAGAAGAAGATGAAGAAGAGGAAGAAGAAGAAGGAGAAGAAGAAAAAGAAGAAGAAGGCAAAGAAGAAGAAAAGACATAATAATAATAATAATAATAAGAAGAAGAAGAAGAATGGAAAGAAGAAGAAGATGAGGAAGAAGAAGAAGAAGAAGTAAAAGAAGAAGATGGAGATGAACAGGAAGAGGAAGAAGAAGAAGAACAAGAGGAAGGAGATGAAGATGGTAAAGAAAGAGAAAAAGAAGTGCGAGGAGACGAAGAAGAAAAAGGATAAGAAGAAGAAGATGAAGATGAAGTAGAAGGAGAGGCAGGAGAAGAAGATGGAGAAGAAGAAGAAGAAGCATACAATGAAGAAGAACGAGAAGAAGGAGAAGATGAAGAAGAAGAAGAAGAAGAAGAAGAAAAAGTAAACGAATAAGTAAATAAAGAAGAAGAAGAAGAAGAATAAGTGAACGAAGAAGAAGAAGATTATGAGGAAGAAGAAGAAGGAGAACAACATGAAGAAGTAAAGGCAAAGAAGAAGAAGAAGAAGAAGAAGGATAAGAAGAAGAAGAAGGAGAAGAAGAAGAAGAAGCAAGGGAATAAGGAAAAGAAGAAGAAGAACAAGAAGGAGAAGCAGTAGAAGAAGTAGTAGTAGTAGAAGAAGAAGAAGAAGAAGAAGAAGAAAAACAACAACAACAACAAAAACAACAAGAGGAAGGAGAAGAAGAACGTAAAGAAGAAGAAGAAGAAGAAGTAGATAGAGACAAAGAAGAAAAAGGAAGAGGAGAAGAAGAAGATGATGATGATGATGTTGATAAGGAATAAGAAGAAGAAGAAGAAGAAGGAGATGATGAAGAAGAAGAAGTAGAAGAAGTGGAAGGAGAAGAAGATAGAGAAGAAAAAGAAGAAGGAGACGAAGAAGAAGAAGGAAAAGAAGAAGAAAAAGAAGAAGAAGAAGAAGAAGAAGAAGAAGAAGAATAAAAAGAAGAAGAATAGGAAGAAGAAGAAAATAAAGAAGAAGAAGAAGAGGAAGAAAAGAAGAAGTGAACAAAGAAGAAAAATATTAAGGGGAAGAAGAAGGAGAACAAGATGAAGAAGAAGAATGCAAAGAAGATGAAGAAGAAGAAGAAGAAGCAGAAGAAGAAGAAGAGGAAGAAGTAGTAGTAGAAGAAGAAGATTATGATTACGATGGTGAAGAACAGTAGGACGAGGAGAGCAAGAAGGAGAAGAAGAAGGACAAGAAAAAAGGAAAGAAGAAGAAGGATACGAAGAAGAAGAAGAAGAGGAAGAAGAACGAAAAGAAATGGAAGAACGTGAAGGGGAAGTAGAGGAAGAAGAGGAAGAAGAAGGAGAAGGAGAACCACAAGTAGAAGAAGAACAACAAGAGAAAGAAGAAGATGAAGAAGAAGAAGAAGAAGAAGATGAAGTTCGATAAGAAGAAAAGAAAGAAGAAGAAGTGGAAGATAAAGAATGAGAAGAAGAAGAAGAAGAAGAAGAAAAAGAAGAAATAGAAGAAGAAGAAGAAATAATGCAAGAAGAAGAGAAAGTAGAAGAAGTGAAAGAAGGAGAACAAAGAGAAGAAGGAGAAGAAGCTGAAGGAGAAGAAAAAGAAGAGGAAGGACAAGGATAAGATGAAGGAAAAAGACAAGAAAATGAAGAAGAAGAAGAGGAAGAGGAAGGACAAGAACGAGAAGAAGAAGGAGAAGAAGAATAAGGAGAATAAAATAATAAAAAGAAGAAATAGAAGAAGAAGAAGAAGAAGAAGAAATAATGCAAGAAGAAGAAGAACAAGTAGAAGAAGTGAAAGAAGGAGAATAAAGAGAAGAAGGAGAAGAAGCTGAAGGAGAAGAAAAAGAAGAAGAAGGACAAGGATAAGATGAAGGAAAAAGACAAGAAAATGAAGAAGAAGAAGAAGAGGAAGAGGAAGGACAAGAACGAGAAGAAGAATAAGGAGAACAAAATAAGAAATAGAAGAATAAGAAGAAGAGAAAGAGCAAGAAGAAGAAGAAGATGAAGGAGAAGAAGAGGAAGAAGAAGAACAAGGAAAAGGAAGAGAAGATGAAGAAGCTGAAGAAAAATTGAATGAACAAGAAGAAGAAGAACAAGAAGAAGATGCAAAAGAAGAAGAAGAAGACGACATGGAAGAATATGGAGAAGAAGAAGAAGAAGAAGGGAAGAAGGAGAAAATTGAGCACAAAAAGAAGAAGTGGAAGTGAAGGAGGCGAAGAAGAAGAAGAAGAAGAAGAAGAAGAAGAAGTAGAAGAAGAAGACGAAGAAGAAGAAGAAGAATAAGAAGAAGATTTCAGAGAAGAGAAAGTAGAGGTGGAAGAAGTACAAGAAGAAGAAAAAGAGAAAGAAAAGAAGAAGAAGAAGAAGAAGAAGAAGAAGAAGGAGAAGAACAAGAAGAAGGATAAGAAGAAGAAGAAGAAGAGGAAGCAAAAGAAGAAGAATAATAATAATAATAAGTAGAGGAAGAAGAAGAAGGAGAAGGAGAAGAAGAAGAAGAAGAAGAAAAGAGCAAGAAAAAAAAGAATAAAAAGAAAAAGAAGAAGAGGGAGAAATAGATGATGAAGAAGAAGAAGAAGGAGAAGAAAAAAACAAGGAGAAGAAGAAGATTATGATGATGATGATGATGAAGTGGTAGCTATAGTAGAAGAGAAGAAGGAGGAGGAGGAGGAGGAGGAGGAGGAGGAGAAGAAAGAGAAGAAAAAGAGGAAGAAGAAGAAGAAGAGGATGAAGATGAAGAAGAAGATGGAGAAGAAGAAGATGAAGAAGAAGAAGAAGAAGAAGATGGAGTACAAAAAGTACCAGAAGAAGAAGATGAAGAGGAAGAAGTTGAAGAAGAAGAAGATGGAGTAGAAGAAGAAGAAGAAGAAGAAGAAGAAATGAATAAAAAGAAGTAGAAGATCAATAAGAAGAGGACAAAGAGGAGGAACATGAAGAATTATTAGAAGAAAAATTGATGAAGAAAGAGAAGAAGAAGAACAACAACAAGAAGAGGAAGAACAAGAAGAAGAAGAAGAAGAAGAAGATTAAGAAGAAAAAGAAGAAGGAGAAGAAAATGGAGAAGGGGATGGAGAAGGAGAAGAAGAAAAAGAACAAGAAAAAGAAGAAGGGAAGTAATAATAATAATAACATTAATAATAGTAGAAGAAATAGAAGAAGAAGAAGAAGAAGAAGAAGAAGGAGAAGAAGAAGAAAACGAAAAAAAAAAGAAGAGGAAGAAGAATAAAAAGAAGAAGGAGAAGGAGACGAAGAAGAATAAAGAGAAGAAGAAGTGGAACTAGAGCAAGGAGAAATAGAAGGAAAGGAAGAAGAAGAAGAAGAAGAAGAAGAAGAAGTAGGGCAAGAGAAAGAAGAAGAAGAAGAAGATGATAATGAAGAAGAAGAATTAGAAGAAAAAGAAGGTGAAGGGGAAGAAAAAGAAGAAATAGAAGAAGAAGAAGAAGAAGAAGAAGAAGAAATAATGTAAGAAGAAGAACAACAAGTAGAAGAAGTGAAAGAAGGAGAACAAAGAGAAGAAGGAGAAGAAGCTGAAGGAGAAGAAAAAGAAGAAGAAGGACAAGGATAAGATGAAGGAAAAAGACAAGAAAATGAAGAAGAAGAAGAGGAAGAGGAAGGACAAGAACGAGAAGAAGTAGAAGAAGAATAAGGAGAACAAAATAAGAAAAAGAAGAAATAGAACAAGAAGAAGAAGAAGAAGAAGAAATAATGCAAGAAGAAGAAGAAGTAGAAGAAGTGAAAGAAGGAGAACAAAGAGAAGAAGGAGAAGAAAAAGAAGAAGAAGGACAAGGATAAGATGAAGGAAAAAGACAAGAAAATGAAGATGACGAAGAGGAAGAGGAAGGACAAGAACGAGAAGAAGAAGTAGAAGAAGAATAAGGAGAACAAAATAAGAAATAGAAGAATAAGAAGAAGAGAAAGAGCAAGAAGAAGTAGAAGATGAAGGAGAAGAAGAGGATGAAGAAGCAGAAGAAAAATTGAAAGAACAAGAAGATGAAGAACAAGAAGAAGATGCAGAAGAAGAAGAAGAAGAAGAAGAGAAAATACAAGAAGAAGAAGAAGAAGAAGACGACATGGAAGAATGTGGAGAAGAAGAAGAAGAAGAAGGGAAGAAGGAGAAAATTCAGCAGAAGAGGAAGAAGTGGAAGTGAAGGAGGCGAAGAACAAGAAGAAGAAGAAAACCAAGAATAAGAATAAGAAGAAGAAGAAGAAGTAGAAGAAGAAGACGAAGAAGAAGAAGAAGAATAAGAAGAAGATTTCGAAGAAGAGAAAGTAGAGGTGGAAGAAGTAGAAGAAGAAGAAAAAGAGAAAGAAAAGAAGAAGAAGAAGAAGAAGAAGAAGAAGAAGGAGAAGAACAAGAAGAAGGATAAGAAGAAGAAGAAGAAGACGAAGCAAAAGAAGAAGAAGAAGAAGAAGTTTAAGTGGAAGAAGAAGAAGAAGGAGAAGAAGAAGAATAATAAT
>JAIUJO010001286.1:42500-50000 GCA_023846275.1 Vanilla planifolia
TGAAGGGGAAGGAGAAGAAAAAGAAGAAGGAGAAAAAGGAGGAGGAGGCAAAGAAGAAGGAAAAGAAGATGAAAATGGAGAAGAAGAAGAAGAGGAAGAAGAAGAAGAAGAAGAAGAAGAAGAAGTTGAAGAAGAAGAAAAAGATGAACAATAAGAAGAAGAAGATGAAGAAGAAGAAGAAGTGGAAGAAGAAGAGGACGAAGAATTTGTAGAAGAAGAAGGCAAAGGTGAAGAAAAAGAAGAAGATGATGAAGAACAAGGGGAGAAGGAGCAAGAAGATAAGGTAGGAGAACAAGAAGAAGAAGAACAAGAATAAAAAGAAGGAGAAGAAGATGGAGAAGAAAAAGAAGAAGAAGAAGAAGCAGACGAAGATGAAGAATAGGAAGAAGAAGAAGAAGAAGAAGAACAAGTACAAGAACAAGATGAGGAAGACAAAGAAGAGTAAGAAGAAGAAGAAGAAGAAGAAGAAGAGGGAGGAGAAGAAGAAGGAGAAGAAGAAGAAGAAGTAGAAGAAGGAGAGAAAGAAGGAGAATAAGAAGAAGAACAACAAGAAGGAGACAAAGAAGAAGAAGAAGAAGAAGAAGAACAAGAAGAAATGAAAAGGAATAAGAAGAAGAAGAAAAAGAAGTAGAGGAAGAAGAAGAAGAAGAAGAAAAGGAAGACAAACAAGAAGAAGAAGAAGATTAAGAGAAAGAAGAAGGAGAAAAATAAGAAGTAGATGAAGGCAAAGAAGAGGAGGAAGAAGAACGAGAAGAAGAAGAAGAAGATAAAGAAGAAGGGGAAGAAGAAGAAGAAGAAGAAGAAGGTAAAGAAGAAAAAGAAGAAGAAGATGAAGAAAATGAAGAAGAAGATCAAGTGGAAGAAGTTCGAGAAGAAGAAGAAGAATCAGAAGAAGAATAAGAAGAAGAAGAAGGAGAAGTAGGGTAAATATAAAAAGAAGAGAATTAGAAGAAGATGAAAAAGAAAAAGAAGATCAAGAATAAGAAGTAGGAGAAGGTGAGAAGAAGGCGAACAAGAAGAACAAAAAGAAGAAGAAGAAGAAGGAGACAAAGAAGAAGGAGGAGAAGAAGAAAAACGAGAAGAAGATAAGGAAGATGAAGTAGAAGAAGTAGAAGAGGAAGAAGCAGAAGACGAAGGAGGAGAAGAAGGAGAAGTAGAAAAACAAGAAGTAGAAGATGAAGAAGAAGAAGAGGACGAACAAGAAAAAGAAGAAGAATAAGAAGTAGGAGAAGAAGAAAAAGAAAAAGAAGAAGAAGAAGAAGAAGAAGAAGGAGAAGAAGAAGAAGAAGAAGAAGAAGAAGAAGAAGAAGAAGATTAAGAAGGAGAAGAGGAAGTTGAAGTAGTTGTAGAAGAAGAAGAAGAGGAAGAAGAGATGAACAAGAAGAGGAAGGAGAAGAAGTAGAAAAAGAAGAAGAAGAAAAAGAAGTGGAAGAATAAGAAGAAAAAGAAGGGGAAGTAGAAGAAGGAGAAGAAGGGGAAGAAGCAAAAGATGAAAAAGAAGAAAAAGAACAAGAATAAGAGATAGAAGAAGAAGGAGAAGTAGAGGAAGAAGAATAAGAAGAAGATCGACAAGATGAAGAGGAAGAAGAAGAAGAAGTAAACAAAGAAGGCAAAGAAGAAAAAGAGGAAGAAGAACAAGAACAAGAAGAAAAAGAAGAAAAAGAAGAAGAAGAAGAAGAAGAAGAACCAGTAGAAGAAGAAAAGTAGTAGCAGTAGTAGTATTAAAAGAAGAAGAAGGAGAAGAAGACGGAGAAGAAGAAGAAGAACAAGAACTAAAAGAAGTAGAAGTTTAAGAAGAAGAAGGAGAAGAAGAAGATGATGAAGAAGAAGAGAAAGAATAAGAAGAAGAATAAGAAGAAGAAGAAGAAAATAAAGTAGAAGAAGAGGAAGAAGAAGAAGATGGAGAAGTGGAGGAAGAAGATGAACATGGAGACGACGACGAATAAGGAAAAGAAGAAGAAGAAGAAGAAGTAGGAAAAGGACAAGGAGGAGCAAAAGAAGAAGAAGAAGAAGAAGATTAAGAAGATGATGAAGAAGAAGAAGGGGAAGAAGGAGAAGAGGAAGAAGAAGGACAAGGAGGAGAAGAAGAAGAACAAGAAGGAGAAGTAGAGGAAGAAGAAGAAGAAGAAAGAGAAGCAGAAATAGAAAAAGAAGAAGAAGAAGATGACGAAAAATTAGAATAAGCAGAAGAAGAAGAAGTAGAAGAGGAAGAAGAAAAAGAAGTTGGAGAAGAAGAAGAAGAAGAAGAAGAAGAAGTAGAAGTAAAAGAAGAAGGAGAAGAAGAAGAAGAAGAAGAAGAAGAAGTAGAAGAAGAACAAGTAGAAGAAGAAGAAGAAGAAGAAGAAGTAGAAGAAGAAGAAGAAGAGGAAGAAAAAGAAGTAAAAGAAGAAAATAAGAGTAAGAAGAAGAAGAAGAAGAAGAGGAAGAAGAAGAAGAAGAAGAAGAAGAAGCAGGAGGAGAGGAAGCAGAAGAATTAGAAAAGGAAGAAAGAGGATAAGGAACAAAAGAAGAAGAAAGACAAGTAGACAATGAAGAAGAAGAAGAAGAAGAAGAAAAAGAAGAGGAAGAAGAAGAAGAAGAAGAAGAAGAAGTAGAAGAAGAAGAAGAAGAAGAAGAGGAAGAAGTTCAAAAAGAAGAAGATGAAGAAGAAGAAATAACAGAAGAAGAACAAGAAGATGAAAAAGAAGAAGAAGAACAAGAAGAAGAGGAAGAAGAAGAAGAAGAAGAAGAAGAAGTAATAGATGAAGAAAAACAAGAACAAAAAGAAAAGGAGTGGAAGATGAAGAAGAAGAAGATGATGAAGAAGAAGAAGAGGAAGAAGAAGGAGGCAAAGAAGAAGAAGAAGGAAAAGAAGAAGTCCAAGAAGAAGAGGATGAAGAAGAAGAACAAGAAGATGTAGATGAAGAAGAAGGACAAGACGAAGACGAAGAAGAAGAAGAAGAAGAATAGGAGAAAGAAGAAGAAGAAAAGCGAAAGAAAAAGGAGAAGAAAGCTAAGAAGTAGAAGAAGAAGAAAAAAAAAAGAAGAATTCAAAGAGGAAGAAGAAGAAGGACAAGAAGAAGAAGAAGAAGAAGAGGAGGAGGACTTGGAAAGGGAAGAAAGAAAAGAAGGAGATGAAGAAGAAGAAGAAGAAGAAAATGAAGAAAAAGAATAAAAGGATGAAGAAGAAGAAGAGGAGATGTAGGGAAAGAAGATGATGTAAGAGAACAAGAAGAAGAAGAAGAGGAAGAAGAAGAAGATGGAGAAGAAGGAGATGAAAAAGTGCAAGAAGAAGTAGAAGAAGAAGAAGAAGTGGAAGAAAAAGAAGAAGAAGATCAAGAAGAAGAAGAAGAAGAAGAAGCAAAAGAAGTGGAAGAAAAAGAAGAAGAAGAAGAAGA
This sequence comes from Vanilla planifolia, assembly GCA_023846275.1. NCBI lineage: Eukaryota > Viridiplantae > Streptophyta > Magnoliopsida > Asparagales > Orchidaceae > Vanilla > Vanilla planifolia. The sequence goes on from JAIUJO010001286.1 coordinate 45,878, forward strand.
TGGAGAAGAAGAAGAAGAAGAAGAAGAAGAAGAATAAAAAGTTGTAAAAGGACAAGAAGAAGAGGAAGAATAGGAAGAAGAAGACGAAGAAGAAGAAGAAGAAGAAGATGATGATGATGATGATGAAGATAAAGAAGAACAAGTAGAAGAAGATGGAGAAGATGGAGAAGATAGAGAAGAAGAAGAAGAAAAAGTGTAGAAGAAGAAAACGAAGACGAAGAAGAAGAAGAAGAAGAAGAAGAAGAAGATGAAGAAGAAAGAGATGATGAAGAAGAAGAAGACAAAGAACAAGAAATTGGGGAAAGGAGAAGAGGAAGGAGAAGGAGCAGAAGAAGTAGAATTAGAAGAAGAAGAAGAAGGTGAAGAAGAAGAAGACAAAGAAGGGGAATAACAAGAAGAAGAAGAAGAAGAAGGGAAGAAGAATAAGAAATGAAGAAAGAAGAAGTTTATGTTCAAGTAGAGAGAAGAAGTAGTAGAAGAAGAACAAGAAGAAGAAGGAAACAAAGAACACGAAGAAAAAGGAGTAGTAGAAGAAGGAGGAGAAGAAGATGAAGAAGAAGTTGATGATAAAGTAGAGAAAGAAGAAGAAGAAGAAGAAGAAGAAGAAGAGTAAAAAGAAGAAGAAGAAGAAGAAGGAGAAAAGAAGAAGGTGAAGAAGAAAAAGAAAATGAAGAAGAAAAAGAAGAAGAAGAAGAAGAAGAAGATGAAGAAGAAGATGAAGAAGATGGAAAGAAGAAGAAGAACAAGAAGAAGTAAAAGAACCAGAAAAAGAGGAAAAAGAAGAATAAGAAGAAGAAGTAGTAGTAGTAGAAGAAGAACATGAAGAAGAGGTAGAAGAAGGAGAAGAAAGAGGAGTAGTAGAAGAAGAAGAAACTAAAGAAAAGGAACAAAAAGAAGAAGAAGGAAAAGAAGCGAAGAAGAAGATGAAGAAGAAGAATAAGGATTTGGAGAAGAAAAAGAAGAGTAAGAGGAAGAAGAACGAGAAGAAGAAGAAGATCAAGAAGAAGAAGAAGAAGATCAAGAAGAAGAAGAAGAAGTAATAGTAGTAGTAGAAGAACTAGAAGAAGAAGGAAAAAAATGGAGAAGGAGAAGAAGAAGAACAAGATGGTAATAAAGAAGAAGAAGAAACAGAAATTGGAGGAGGAAAAGGAGAAGAAGAAGAAAAAAAGTAGGATAAAATGAAGAAGAAGGAGAAGAAGAAGAAGAAGAAGAACAAGGAGAGGACGAAGAAGAAGAAGAATAGGAAGAAGAAAAAGAAGAAGTGGAAGAAGAAGGATAAGAAGAAGATGAAGAAGAAGAAGAAGAAGAGAATGATGAAGAAGAAGAAGAAAAAGAAGGGGACAAAGAAGAAGAAGAAGAAGAGGAATAAAAAATGATGTTGAAGAAGAAGAAAAAAAGAAGAAATAGAGGATTATGAAGAATAAGAAGTAGTAGTAGTAGTAGCAGTACAAGAAGAAGAACAACAAGAGGAAGAAAAAGAAGAAAAAAAAGAAGATGTAGGAGAAGAAGAAGAAGAAGAAGAAGTTGGAGAAAAAGAAACGAAAGAAGAAAAAGAGAATGAAGAAGAAGGAGAAGAAGGTGAAGTAGAAGAAGAAGATGATGATGATGAGGAAGAAGAGGAAGAAAAAGAAGAAGGAGAAGGAGAAGAAGAAGATGATGAAGAAGACAAAGAAGAAAAACCACAAGATGAAGAAGAAGAATTTGAAGAAGTAGAACAATAAGAAGAAAAACAGAAGAAGGAGAAGAACAACAAGTAAATGGAGAAGAAGAAGAAGGAGAAGGATAAGAAAAAGAAGGAGAAGAAGAAGAAGAAGTAAAAGAAGAGGAAGAAAAATAAGAAGAAGAAGAAGAAGAGGAAGAAGAAGAAAAAGTAGAAAAAAAAGGAAGAGGATGAAGAAAAAGTAGAAGAAGAAGAAAAATAAGAAGAAGAAGAAGATGATGATGATAAAGAAGAATTGGTAAATGAAGAGGAAGAAGAAGAGAAAGTAGTAGCAAAAGAAGAATAAGAAATAGACGCAGAAGAAGCGATGGAGGATGTAGAAGAACACGAAGAAGAATTAGAAGAATAGGAAAAACCAGACAAAGAAGAAGTAGACGAAGGCAAAGAAGAAGGAGACGAAAAAGAAGAAGAAAGGGATAAAGAAGAAATGGGAACTACAAAATGAAGAAGGAGAAGTATAAGAAAAAGCGGAAGAAGAAGAAAACAAAGAAGAACAAGAAAAAACAGAAGAACTAGAAGAAGAAGGAGGAGAAGAAGAACAAGTAAAACATGATGATAGAGGAGAAGAAGAAGAAGAAGAAGGAGAAGAGGAACAAGAAAATGATGAAAAAGGAGGAGAAGAAGAAGAGGAAGAAGAATATGTATGAGAAGAAGAAGAAGGAGAAAAAGTAGAAGAAGGAAAAGGAGAGGAGGAAGAAGAAGAAAAGAAGAAGAAGAAGATGAGGAAGAAGTAAAAGAAGAAGAAGAAGAAGAAGAAGAAGAAGAAGGAGAAGAAGAAGATGATGATGATGAAGAGAATGAAGAAGAAGAAGAAGAAGAAGAAGAACGAAAGGAAGATGTAGAAGAAGAAAAAGAAGAAGTAAAAGAGGAAGAAGAAGAAGAAGGAGATGAAGAAGAAGAAAAAGAAGAAGAAGAAGAAATAGAACAAGAAGAAGCAGAAGAAAAAGAAGAAAAAATAGTAGAAGAATAAGAAGAAGAAGAAGAAGAAGAAGAAGTTGCAGAAAAAGAACTGAAAGAAGTGGAAGAAAATGAATAAGAAGAAGGAGGAGGAGGAGAAGAAGACGAAGATGAGGAAGAAAAGTAGAAGAAAAAGGTGAAGAAAGAGAAGAAGAAGAAGAAAAAGAAGATGAGGAAGATGAATAAGTAGAAGAAGGATATTGTATAGGAGGAGGAGGAGAATAAGAAGATAAGAAGTAGAAGAAGAAGCAGAAGAAAAGAAAAAGAAGAACAAGAGGGAGAAGGATAAGAAGAAGAAGGAGAAGATGGAGGATGAAGAGAAGAAGAAGAAGATGAAGGAAAAGAGGAAGAAGAAGAAGAAAAACAAGAAGAACATGAAGAAGAGGAAGAAGAACTAGAAGAAGTAGATGAACAAGAAGAAGAAGAAGAAGATGAAGAAGATCAAGAAGAAGAAAAAGAAGAAGATGATAAGGAATAAGAAAAAAAGATGATGAAAAAGAAGAAGAAAAGAAGAAAAAGAAGATGGAGAAGAAGAAGAAGGAGAAGAAAAGAAGGAAAAGAAGTCATAGTAGTAGTAGTAGAAGAAGAAGAAGAGGATGAAGAGAAAGAAGAGGAAGAAGAAGAAGAAAGAGAAGACAAAGAAGTTGTTGGTGAAGAAGAAGTAGAGGAAAAAAAAGAAGGAAAAGAAACGAAAGAAGAAGAACATGAAGAAGAAGAAGGAGAAGAGGAAGAGGAACAAGAAAAAGAAGGTAGAGAAGAAGAAGAAAAAAGATGCAGTTGAAGAAGTAGAAGAAGAAGAGAAAGAAGAAGACGAAGAAGAAGAAGAAGAAGAAGATGTTCAAGATGATCATGTTTATCATGATGATGAAGAAGAAATAGAAGAAGGAATAAAAGAAGCAAGAGGAGGTGGAAAAGAGCAAGTAGTAGTAGCAGTAGTACGACTAGTGGTAAAAGAAGAAGAAAAGTTAGGCAAAAAAGAAGGGGAGGTGGTTGAGGAAACAAACAGAGAAGAAGAAGAAGAAGAAGAAGAAGAATTAGGGCAAGAAGAAGAAGAAGAAAAAGAACAAGAAGAAGGGAAAAAACAAGAAGTAGGGCAAAGAGAAGAAAAAGAAAAAGATGAAGGAGAAAAAGAAGGAGGGGATGCAAAGAAGAATGAAAAGCAGAAGAAAATGGAGAAGAAGTAGAGGAAGAAGAAGAAGAATTAGAGGAAGAAGAAGAAGAAAAAAAGAAGAAGAAGAAGAAGGGAAAGAAGAAGAAGAAGAAGAAGAAGAAGAAGAAGAAGAAGAAGGGAAAGAAGAAGAAGAAGAAGAAGAAGAAGAAGAAGAAGAGGAAGACAAAGAAGATGAAGTAGATGAAGAAAAAGAAGGCAAAGAAGAAGATGGAGAAGGAGAAGGAGAAGAAGAAGAAGATGATGATGAAGAGGATGAGGAGGAAGAACACGAAGCA
>JAIUJO010001286.1:60000-65000 GCA_023846275.1 Vanilla planifolia
GAAGAAGAAGAGAAAGAAGAAGAAGAAGAAGAAGAAGAAGAAGAAGGAGAAAAAGGAGTAGTAGAAGAAGTAGGAGAAGGAGAAGAAGAAAATGAAGAAGAATACGTTGAAGAAGAAGCAGAAGAAGAAGTCTAAGACGGAGGAGATTAAGAAGAACAAGAAGGAAAAGGAGAAGAAGAAGAAGAAAAAGAAGAAGAAGAAGAAGAAGAAGCAGAAGAAGAAGAAGCAGAAGAAGAAGAAGCAGAATACGAAGAAGAAGAATACGAAGAAGAAGAATACGAAGAAGAAGAAGAATACGAAGAAGAAGAAGAAGAAGAAGAAGAAGAACAAGAAGAATACGAAGAAGAAGAAGAAGAAGAAGAAGAAGCAGAAGAAGAAGAAGAAGAAGAAGAAGAAGAAGAAGAAGAAGTAGAAGAAGAAGCAGAAGAAAAAGCAGTAGAAGAAGAAGAAGAAGAAGAAGAAGAAGAAGAAGTAGAAGAAGAAGAAGAAGAAGAAGAAGAAGAAGATGTAGAAGAAGAAGAAGCATAAGAAGTAGAAGAAGAAGAAGCAGAAGAAGCAGAAGAAGCTGAAGAAGAAGAAGAAGAAGAAGAAGAAGAAGAAGTAGAAGAAGAAGAAGTAGAAGAAGAAGAAGAAGAAGAAGAAGAAGAAGAATAAGAGGAAGAAGCATATGAAGAAGAAGTAGGAGGAGAAGAAGTAGAAGGATAAGAAGAAGAAGAGGAAGTATTAGAAGAAGAAGAAGAAGTATTAGAAGAAGAAGAAGAAGAAAAGGAAGAAGTAGAAGGAGAAGTAATGAAAGAGGAAGAAGAAGGCGAAGAAGAAGAAGAAGAAGAAGAAGAGATAGAAGGAGAAGAAGAAAAGGAAGAAGAAGGAGAAGGAGAAGAAGAAGAAGAAGAAGAAGAGGAAGATGAAGAGGAAGAGGAAGAAGAAAAAGGAGAAAAAGAAGAAGAAGAAGAGGATAATGAAGAAGAAGAAGATGAAGAAAAAGTAGAAAAAATAGAAGAAGAAGAAGAAGAAGAAGAAGCAGAACTAGAAGAAGAAATGAAGGAGAAAAAGAAGAATATGAAAAAGAAAAAGGAGAACAAGCAGAAGAAGTAGATGTAGAAAAAGGAAAAGAAGAAGAATAAGAAGAAGAAGGACAAGACAAAGAAGAAGGAGAAGAAGAAGAAGAAGATAAAGATGAGGATGAAGAAGAAGAATAGGATGAAGAAGAAGAAGATGATGATGATGATGATGAGGAAGGAGATGAAAGAGAAGAAGGAGAAGATTGAGGGGGAGAAGAAGGTGAAGAAGAAAAGAAGAAGAAGAAGCAGAACAAAAAGAAAAAGAAGAAGAAGCAGAATTATAAGATGTAAGCCAAGAACAAGGAGGATGAGGAGAAGAAGAAGAGGAAGAAGAACAAGAAACAAAGAAAGAAGATGAGGAAGAAGAAGAAGAAAAATTAGAAGAAGAAGAGGAAGAAAAGGAAAATAAAGAAGATGTAGAAGAAGAAGGAGAGGAAGAAGGAGAAGAAGAAGAAGGAGAAGAAAAAAAGAAGTAGAATAAGAAAAAGAAGAAAATAAAAAGGGGAAGACAAACAAGAAGAAGCAAAAGAAGAAGAAGAAAAAGAAGCAAAAGAAGATAAAGAAGAGGAAGAAAAAGAAGAAGAAGAAGAGGAAGAAAAATAAGAAGAAGATTAAGAAGAAGAAGAAGAAGAAGAAGAGGAAGAAGAAGAAGTTGGAGAAGGAGAAGAAGAAGAAGTAAAAGAAGGAAAAGAAGTAGAAGAAAAAGATAATGATGATGACGATGAAAAAGAAGAAGAAAAAGGAGGAGGAGAAGAAGAAGTAGAAGAAGAAAATGATGATGATGATGAGCAAAAAGAAGTAAAAAAAAAGGAGAAGAAGAAGGAGAAGAAGAAGAAGAAGAAGAAGAAGAAGAAGAGGAGGAAGAAGAGAAGAAGAAGATTGAGATGAATAAAATGAAGTACAAGGACAAGAAGCGGATGAAGAGTAAAGAGAAAAAAAAGAAGTAGAAGAAGAAGAAGATGATGTTGATGATGAAGAAGAGGAAGGAGAAGAAAAAGAAGAAGGAGATGGAGAAGAATGACAAAAAGAAGAAGAAGAGGAAGATTAAAAAGAAGAAGATGAAAGAGAAGAGGAAGGAGGAGGCAAAGAAGAAGAAGAACAACAAGACAAAGAAGTAGAAGAAAAGAAAGAATGATAATAATAATAATAATAATAATTGGAAGAAAGAGAAGAAGGAGAAGAAGAAGAACAGTAAAAAGAAGTAGGAGAAGAAGAAGAAGAAGAAAAATAGGAAAGAGAAAAGGAAAAAGAAGAAGAGGAGGTGGAAGAAGAAGGGGATGGAGAAGAAGGAGAAGAAGAAGAAAAAATGTAAGAGAAGAAGAAGAAGAAACAGAAGAAGAAAAATGAGAAGAAGAGGAGGAAGAAGAAGAAGATGAAGAAGAAGAAGAAGAAGAAGACGAGGAAGAAGATGGAGAAGAAGAAGAACAACAAGAAGAAAAAGAAGAAGAACAAGAAGAATAAGAAGAATAAGAAGAAGAAGGGGGTGTGGAAGAACAAGAATAAGAAGAAGAAGAAGGAGACAAAGAAGGAGACAAAGAAGGAGAAGAGAAAGAGGAAGAAGAAGGAGAATAAGAGGAAGGCAAAGAAGGTGAAGATTAAGAGGAACAAGAAGGTGAAGAAGAAGAAGAAGAAGAAGAGAAAGAAGTAGTAGTAGAAGAAAAAGAAGTAGAATAAATAGAAGAAGAAGGAGAAGAAGAAGTAGTAGGAGTTGGGGATGTGGAATGGAAGGGAGAAGAAGGAGAGGAAGAAGAAGAATAGAGAAGAAGAAGAAGAAAAATGAGAAGAAGAGGAAAGAGAAGAGGAGGAAGAAGAAGAAGAAGAAGAAAAAGTAGAAGACGATGAAAATGAAGAAGAACAAGAAGAAGAAGAAGAGGAAGAAGAAGAGGAAGTAGAAGAAAAAGAAAAAGAAAAAGAAGAACAATTAGAAGAAGAGAAAGAAGGAGAAGAATAAGAAGAAGAATAAGAAGAAGAAGTGGAAGGAGAGAAAGATGGAGAAGAAGAAGAAGAAGAAGAAAGAGGAGGCGAAGGTGAAGAAGAAGAAGAAGAAGAGTAAGAAAAATGAAATGAAGAAGAGGAAGAAGAAGAACAAAAAGGAGAGGAAGAAGGAGAAGAAGTAGAAGAAGCAGAAAAAGTTGAAGAAGAAGAAGAAGAAGAAGAGGAAGAAGAGCAAGAGGGAGAAGAAGAAAACGAAAAAGTAGAAGAAGAAATAGAAGTAGTGAAAGAAGAAGGCAGAGAAGATGGGGAAAAAGAAGAATAACAACAAAAAGAAGGAGAAGAAGAGGGACAAGAAGGAGGAGAAGAAGAAGGAGACGAAAAAGGAGATGGAGAAGAAGAAGAAGAAAAAGAAGAAAAAGAAAAAGAAGAAGAAGAAGAAGAAGAAGAAGAAGAAGAGAAAGAATAAGAAAAAGAATAAGAAGAAGAAGAGGAAGAAGAAGAAGGAGGAGGAGGAGGAGGAGGAGGAGAAGAAGAAGAAGAAGAAGAAGAAGAAGTAGTGAAAGAAGAAGACAGAGAAGATGGGGAAGAAGATGAATAACAACAAAAAGAAGGAGAAGAAGAGGGAGGAGAAGGAGGAGGAGAAGAAGAAGGAGACAAAAATGTGATGGAGAAGAAGAAGAAGGAAAAGAAGAAAAAGAAGAAGAAGAAGAAGAAGAAGAAGAGAATGAATAAGAAAAAGAATAAGAAGAAGAAGATAAAGAAGTAGAAGAAGAGGAAGAAAAAGAAGATAGAGAAGTAGAAGCAAAAGAAGAAGGAGACAACGAACAAGGAGAGGAAAAAGAAGAAGAAGATGGTGATGAATAATAATATTAATGACAATAGTACAAATAATAATAATAATAAGAAGAAGAAGAAGAAAAAAGAGAAGAAAAACATGAAGAAAAGGAAAAAGAAGAAGAGGAAGAAGTGAACAAAAAAGAAGAAGATGAAGAGCAAGAAGAGGAAGAAGAAGGCAAAGAAGAAGAAGAAGAAGAAGGAGAAGAAAGAGAAGATGAAGAAGAAGAAGAAGAAGTAGGGGAAGTAGAAGGACAAGAAGAAGAAAAGAATAAGAAGTAGAAGAAGAAGAGGAAGAGGAAGAAGAAGAAAGAGAAGGAGGAGAAGAGGAAAAAGGTGGAAAAGAAGAAGACGAACAAGAAGGAGAAGTAGAGGAAGAAGAAGAAGAAGAAGGAGAACTAGAAGAACAAGAAAATGAATAAGAGGAAGAAGTGGAAGAAGAAGAAGCAGTAGTAGAAGAAGGAAAAGAAGTTGAAGAAGAACAAGAAGAAGAAGCAGAAGAAGAGCAAGAAGAGGAAGAAGGAGAAGAGGAAGAAGAAGAAGAAGGAGGAGGAGGAAGAAGAAGATGAAGAAGAATAAGAAGAAGAAGAAGAAGAACAAGGAGGAGGAGAGGAAGCAAAAGAAGTAGAAAAGGAAGAAGAAGGACTGAGAGAAGAAGAAGAAGAAGAAAGACAAGAAAGCAAAGAAGAAGAAGAACAGAAAAAAGAAGAAGGAGAATCAGAGGAGGAAGAAGAAGATGAAGAATTGAAAGAAGTAAATGAAAAAGAAGAATTCGAAGAAGAAGAAGATGACAATGAGGAAGAAGAAAAGGAAATATAAATAAAAGAAGAAGTAGTGGAAGAAGAAGAAGAAGAAAAAGAAGTGGAAGAATATTAAGAAGAAGAAGGAGGAGGAGGAGACGAAGAAGAAGGAGAAGATAAAGAAAAAGCAAAAGAAGAAGAAGAAGAAGAAGAAGAAGAAGATGGAGAACGAAATGAAAAAGAAGAAGATGAGGAAGAAGAGGAAGTAGATGAAGGAGAAGAAGGAGAAGAAGAAGAAAAAGATGAAAAAGAAGAAAAAGTAGAAGAAATAGAAGAAGAAAAAGAAGAAGACGAAGAAGTAAAAGAAGAAGAAGAAGAAGAAAAATAAGAAGTTGTAGAGGAAGAAGAAGAAGAAGAAGAAGAAGAAGAA
>JAIUJO010001286.1:67500-72500 GCA_023846275.1 Vanilla planifolia
AAAAAGGAGAAGGAGAAGAAGAAGAAGGTGAAGAAGAAGAAGAAGAACAAGAATAAGAATAAGAATAAGATGATGAAGAGGATGTAGACGAAAAAGAAGAAGAAGAAGAAGAAGGAGAAGAAAACGTAGAAGTAGAAGAAGATGATGAAGAAGTTGAAAAAAAAGAAGAAGAAAAAAAAAGAGGAGGAAGAAAAACAAGAAGAAGGAGAAAAGAAAAAGAAGAACAAGAAGAGGAGCAAGAAGAAAAAGGAGAAGAAGAAGAAGAAGAAGAAGAAGAAGAACAAGTAGAAGATGAAGAAAATGAAGAAGAATAAGAAGAAGAACAAGAAGACGAAGACAAAGATGAGGAAGAAAAAGAAGAAGAAGGAGTAGAAGAAGATGAAAATGGGGAAGAAAACGAAGGAGAAGGAGAAGGTAGGGGAGGAGAAGAAGGAGAAGAAGAAGAAGAAGAAATGAAAAAGTTGAAGAGGAAGAAAAAGAAAATGGAGAAGATGAACTAGAAGGATAAGAAGAAGGAGGCGAAGAAGGAGGAGGATGAGGAGAAGTAGAAGAAGTACAAGTTAAAGAAGAAAAAGATGAGGAAGAAGAAGAAGATGAAGAAGTAGAAGAAGAAGAAGAAGAAGGAGAAGAAGAATAAGAAAATGAAGATGTAAAAGAAGAAGATGAAGATGAAGAAGAAGAAGTTGGAAAAAAAGAAGAGGAAGAATAAGAAGGAGTTGAAGAAGAAGAAGAAAACAACAACTTTATGTTAGAGAGGAACAAGAACAACAAGAGGAAAAAGAAGTGGAAGAAAAAGAAAAAGAAGAGGAAGAAGAAGAAAAAGAGTAAGAAGAAGAAGAAGAAAAAGAGAAAGGAGACGAAGAAGGAGATGAAGAAGATGATGAAGGAGAAGAAGAAGAAGAAGAAGAAGAAGAGGAAGAAGAAGAAGAGGAAGAAGATGAAGAAGAAGAAGAAGAAAAAGAAGAAGAATAAGAAGAAGAAGATGTAGTTGGAGAAAGAAAGCAAAAAGAAGTGGAAGAGGATGAAGAAAAATAATGAGAGGAAGAAGAAGAAGAAGACGACGAAGTTGAGGAAGAAAAAGAAGAAGAAGAAGAAGATGAAGAAGGAGAAGAAGAAGAGGAAGGTGAGAAAGAAGAAGAAGAAGAAGAAGTAGAAGAAGAAGGAGAAGGTAAAGGAGGAGAAGAAAAGGAAGAAGAAAAGAAGAAGAAGAAGAAAAAAAGAAAAAGAAGAAGAAGAAGGAGATGGATAAGAAGAAGCAGCAGAAAAAATAAGAGGAGGATGAGTAGAAGAGGAAGAAGAAGATGAAGAGGAAGCAGAAGAAGAACAAGAATAAGAAAAAGAAGAAGAAGAAGAAGAAAAAAAATTAGAGGATGATGAAGAAGAAGAAGAAGAAGAAGAAAAAGAAGAAGATATAGAAGAGGAAGAAGTAGAGGAAGAAGGAGAAGAAGAAGAAGAAGAAAAAGAAGAAGATATAGAAGAGGAAGAAGTAGAGGAAGAAGGAGAAGAAGAAGAAGAAGGAGAAGAAAAAGAAGATGAAGAAGAAAAAGAAGAAGAAAATGAGGAGAAGAATAAGACGAAGAAGAAGAGGAAGAAGAAGAGGAAGACGATAAAGAAGAAGAAGTAGAAGAAGAAGAAGAGGTGGAAGAAGAAGAAGACGGAGAAGGAGAAGAAGAAGAAGAAAAAGAAGGAAAAGTAGTGGAAGAAGAAGAATAAGGAGAAGAAGAAGAGGAGGAGCAGGAGGAAAAAGAAGAAGAAGAAAAAGAAGATGTTTATGATGATGAGGTAGAAGAAGGAAAAGGAAAAGAAGACGTAGAAGTAGCAGAAGAAGATGATGATGATGAACAAGAAGTAAAAGAAGAAGGAGAAGGAGAAGGAGAAGGAGAAGTAGTAGAAGAAGAAGTTGATAAAGAAGAAGAAGAGGACGAAGAAGAAAAGAGTGGAGAAGAAGAATAATAACAAGAAGAAAAGAAAGGAAAAGAAACAGAAGAAGAAGAAGAAGAAGAAGAAGAGAAAAAGAAGATTTTTGTTAATGAAGAAGAAAAAGAAGAACAAGAAAAAGAAGAAGAAAAAGAAGAAGAAGAAGATGATGAGGAAGGGGAAGGAGAACAGGAAGATGAAGAAGGAGAAGAAGAGAAAGATGATTGAGAAGAAGAAGAAGAGAAAAGGAAAAGATGTAGTGGAGGAAGTAGAAGTAGAGAAAGAAGAAGAATAAGAAGAAGAAATAGAAGAGGAAGGAGGTGGAGAAGAAGTAGATGTAGTAGTAATAGAAGAAGAGGAAAAAGAAGAGGAAGAAGAACGGTAAGGGGATGAACAAAGAGAGGGGGAAGAAGTAGAAAAAGAAGAAGAAGAAGAAGTAGAGGAAGAACAATGAGAAGAACAACTACAAGAAGACGCAGAAAGAGAAGAAGAAAAAGAAGATGAAGAAGAGAAAGAAGAAAAGGATGTACAAGATGAAGAGGAAGAAGAAAGGGAAATATAAAAAGAAGAAGAAGAAGAAGAAGAAGAAGAAGGAGAAGAAGAAGAAGAAGGAGAAAAGAAAGAGAAAAGAAGGAGTACAATGCAAAGAAGAAGAAGAAGAAGAAGAAGAAAATGGAGAAGAAAAAGAGGAAGAAGAAGAAGAAGAAGAAAGGTTATAGGAAGAGGAAGAAGAAGAGGATGAAGAAGATGAAGAAGAAGAAAGCAAAGAAGAAGAAGAAGAAGAAGAAGAACAAGAAGAACAGAAGAAGAGGGGGAGGAGGAGGACGAAGAAGATTTAGGAGAAGAAGGAGAAGAAGAAGAACTAGAATAAGAGGAAGGAGAAGAAGATAGACCAACAGAAGAAGAAGAAGAAGAAATAGAAGAAGAACAAGAAGAAGTTGGAGACCAAAATTAAGAAAGGGAAGATGAAGAAGAGGAGGAGGAAGAAGAAGAAGAAGAAGAAGAAGAAGAAGAGGAAGAAGAAGAAGAAGAAGAAGAAGTGGAAGAAGAAGAAGAAGATGGAGTAGATGGAAACAAAGAGAGAAAAAGAAGATGGTGAGGAGAAAGAAGAAGAAGAAGAAGAAGAAGAAGAAGAAGACGGAGATGATGGAAAAGTAGAAGAAGAAGAAGAAGAAGAAGAAGAAGAAGAAGAAGTGGAAGAAGAAGAAGAAGGAGAAGAAGAAGAAGAAGAAGAAGAAGAGGAAGAAGAAGAAGAAGAAGAGGAAGAAGAGGAAAAAGAAGAGGAAGAAGAGGAAGTAGAAGAAGGAGAAGAAGGAGAAGAAGAAGAAGAAGAAGAAAAAGATGAAGAAAAAAAGAAGAAAAACAAGAAGGACTAGAAAAACAAGTTGAGGAAGAAGAAGAAGAATTAGAAGAAGAATAAACAGAAGAATAAGAAGAAGTAGAGGAAATATAAAAAGAAGAAAAGAAAAAGAACAATAAAAAGAAGAAGAAGAAGAATAAGAAGAAGAAGAAGAAGTAGAAGGACGAGAAGAAGAAGAAGAAGATGAAGAAGATGAAGAAAAAGAAGGGGAAGTAGAAGAAGAAGAAGAAGGGGAAGAAGAAGAAGAAGAAAAAGATGAAAAAGAAGAAAAAGAACAAGAACTAGTTGTTGAACAAGAAGGAGTTGTACAGGAAGGAAATTATTACAAGAAGAAGAAGAAGGAAATGATGAATTGAAAGAAGAAGAAGAAGAGGAAGAAGAAGAAAAACAAGAAGTAGAAGTACGAGCAGAAAAAGTAAAAGAAGAAAGAGAAGAAGAAGATAAAGAAGAAGAAGAAGAAGAAGAAGAAGGAGAAGGAGAAGGAGAAGAGAATTGAGAAAAAGAAGAAGAAGAAGAAGATAAAGAAGAAGAAGAGGAAGAAGAATAAGAATAATAATAATAATAAAAAGAAGAAGAAAGAGAAAAAGAAGAAGAAGAAGTGCAAAAAGAAGAAGGAGAAGAAGCAGAAGAAGAAAAGGAAGAAGAAGGTGAATGGTCAGAAGAAGAAGAAGAAGAAGAAGAAGTCGAAGAAGAAGAGGAATTTGAGCAAGGGGAAGAAGGAGAAGAAGAGGAAGAAAAAGAAGCAAAGGAAGGATAAGAAAAAGGAGGAGACGAAGAAAAGAAGGTGGAAAAAGAAGAAAAGGAAGAAGGCGAAAAAGATGAAGAGGAAGAAGGAGAAGAAGAAGATGAAGAAGAAGAAGAAGATGAAGAATAAAAAGAATAAGAAAAATAGGAAGAACGATAAGAAGAAGAAGGAGAAGGAAAAGAAGAGGGAGAAGAAGAAGAAGGAGGAGAAGAAGAAGAAGAAGGGGAAGGTAAAGGTGGAGAAGAAGAAGAAGAAGAACAAGAAGGTGTAGAAGAAGAAGAAGAAGAAGTAGCAATAGAAGAAGAAGAAGAGGTAGACGAAGAAGAAGAAGAAGAAGAAGAAGAAGAGGAAGATGAAGAACAAGAAGAAGGAGAAGTAGAAGAAAGAGAAGAAAAAGAATAAGAAGAACAAGAAGGAGAAAAGGAAGAAGAAGAAGAAGAAGAGGAGGAAGAAGAGGACAAATAAGAAGAAGATGGAGAATAAGAGTAAGAAGTAGAAGAAGAAGTTGGAGAAGAAGACTAGGAAGAAGAAGAACGGGAAGGAGATGTTGCAAAAGAGGAAGAAGAAGACGAAGAAGAAGAGGAAGAAGAGGAACAAGAAGAAGAAGAAGAACGGAAAAGAAGAAGAAGAAGAAGAATAAGAAGAAGAATAACAAAAAGAAGTAGAAGTAAAAGAAGAAAAAGAAGAAGTAGAGGAAGAAGAGGAAGTATTGGAAGAAGAAGAAGAAGAAGAAGAAAAAGAAGGAGAAGGGGAAGGAGAAGAAGAAGAAGATGAAGAAGAAGAAGAACAAAAAGTGGAGGAAGTAGAAGAATTAGAAGAAGCAGAAGAAGAAGAAGAAGAAGAAGAAGCAAGATGGGGAAGAAGAATAGGAAGTAGAGGAAGGAGAACAAGAAGAAGAAGAAGAAAAAGAAGAAGTAGGAAATGAAGAATAAGAAGAGAAAGAAAAAGAGAAAAAGAGGAAGAAGAAGAAGAAATAGA
>JAIUJO010001286.1:75000-77500 GCA_023846275.1 Vanilla planifolia
AAAAGAAGAAGAAGAAGAAGAAGTAGAAGAAGAAGTGGAAGAAGAAGAAGAAGAAGAAGAATGAAAGGAAGAACAAGAAGAAGAAATGAAGAAAAATAAGAAGAAGTAGAATTAGAAGAGGAAAAAGAAGAAGAAAAAGAAGAAGAAGAGGAAGAAATAGTAGTAGTAGAAGAAGAAGAAGAAGAAGGAGAAACAGGATTGAAGAAGAATAAGAAGAAGAAGGAGAAGGAGAAGAGAAAGTAGAAGAAGAATAAGAAGATGATGAAGAAGAAGAAGTAGAGGAATAAGAAGAAGAAGAAGTAGAGGAATAAGAATGAGAAGAAAAAGGAGAAGAACAAGAAGTAGAATTAGAAGAAAGAGAAGAAGAAGAAGAAGAAGAAGAAGAAGAAGAAGAAGAAGAAGAAGAAGAAAAACAAAAAAAGGAGAAGAAGAAGAAGATAAAGAAGAGGAAGAAGAAGAACAGGAAGTGGAAAAGAAGAAGAAGAAGGAGTAGAACAAAAATAGGAAGCAGAGAAAGGAAAAGAACAAGAAGAAGAAGAAGAGGAAGAAGAAGAAGAAGCAGGAGAAGAACAAGAAGAAGAAGAGGAAGAAAAAGGAGAAGAAGAAGACGAGGAATGAGAAGAAGAGAAAGAAGAAGATGAAGAAGTGGAAGAAGAAGGAGAAGAAAAAGTAGGTGAAGAAGAAGAAGAAGAAGAAGAATGCAAAAGAAGAAAGAGAAGAATAAGAAGAGAAAGAAAGAGAAGAAGAAGAAGAAGAAGAAGAAAAGGAAGAGAAAGAAGAAGGAAAGAAAGAGAAGAAGATGAAGAAGAAGAAGAAGAACAAGAAGAGGAAGAAGAAGAAGGACTTGGAGAAGAAGAACAACAAAGAGAAGAAGAAGAAGAAGAGGAAGATGAAGAAGAAGAAGAAGAATATGAAGAAGAAGTAAAAGAGGAAGTAAAAGAAAAAAAGAAGAAGAGGAAGAAGAAAAAGTAGTAGTAGTAGTAATAGAAGAAGAAGAAGAGGAAGAAGAAGAGAAGGAAGAAATGTAAATAGAAGAAGAAGAAGAAGTAGAAGAAGAAGCAGAAGGAGAAAAAATGGACAAGAAGAACAAGAAGTAATCGAAGAAGAAGATTGAGAAGTAGAAGAAATTGGAGAAGAAGAGGAGGAGGAGGAAGAAGAAGAAGAGCAACAAGAAGAAAAAGAAGATGAGGAAGTAGGAGGAGGTGAAGAAGGAGACGAAGAACAAAAAACTTGAAGAAGAGGAGAAAGAAAAAGACAATGAAGAAGAAGAAGAAGAAATAGAAGAAGAAGAATAAGAAGTGGAAGAAGAAGAGTTAGCAGAGGAAGCTGAAGAACGAGAAGAAG
The DNA here is from genome assembly GCA_023846275.1 of Vanilla planifolia. Classification (NCBI taxonomy): domain Eukaryota; kingdom Viridiplantae; phylum Streptophyta; class Magnoliopsida; order Asparagales; family Orchidaceae; genus Vanilla; species Vanilla planifolia. Next base: position 76,345 of record JAIUJO010001286.1, read on the forward strand.
AAGAAGAAAAAGAAGAAGTAAGAGAAGATGAAAAGAAGAAGAAAAGGAAGAAAAAGGCAAAGAAGAAGAGGAAAAAGAAGAGCAATTTGAATAGGAAGAAGGAGGAGAAGAAGAAGAAGAAGTAGAAGAAGAATAAGAAGAAGAAGAAGAGGAAGAAGAAGAACAAGAAAGGGAAGAAGAAAAAGAAGAAGATGAAGAAGAGGAAGGAAAAGAAGAATAAGAGAAAGTAGAAGAAGCAGAAAAATGAGAAAAGAAGAATAAGAGGAAGAAGAGGAAGTATAAGAAGAAGAAGGTGAAGAAGAAAAAGAAGAAGAAGAAGAAGAAGAAGAAGAAGGAGAAGAGGAAGGAGAAATAGAAGAGGATAGGGAAAAAGAAGTAGTACAAGAAAAAGAAAAAAAGGAAGAAGAAGAAGAAGAGGAAGTAGTAGAAGAAGAAGAAGAAAAGGAATTACAAGAAAGAGAAGAAGAAGAACAATAAAAATAAAAAAAGGACAAGAAGAAGAAGAGGAAGAACAAGAAGGAGAAGAAGAAATAAACAAAAATAGGAAATGTAAAAAAGAAGAAAAAGAAGAAGAAGAAGAAGAGGAAGAAGAAGAAGAAGAAAAAGAAGAAACGGAAGAAAAAGAAGAAGGAGAAGAAGAGGAGATGAAGAAGAAGATGAGGAAGAAAAAGGAGAAGAACAAGAGGAAGAACAAGAAGAGAAAGAAGAAGATGAAGGAAAAATGGAGGAAAAAGAAGAAGAAGAAGGAGAAGAAGACGAAGAAGAAGAAGAAGAAGAAGAAGAAAAAGTAGAAAAAGAAGGAAAAGAAGAAGAGGAGGAAGATGAGGAAGTAGAAGAAGAAGAAGAAGAAGAAGAAGAAGGAGGACGAGGAGAAGGAGAAGAGGAAGGAGAAGAAGAAGAAGAAGAAGAAGAACAAGAAGAAGAAGAAGAAGAAGAAGAAAAAGAAGAAGAACAAGAAGAAGAGGAAGAAGAAGAAGAGGAAAAAAAGGAGAAGAAAGAGAAGAAGAAGGAGAAGAAGAAGAAGAAAAATAAAAAAAGAAAGAAAGGAGAAGAAGAAGAAGAAGAAGAACAACAACAACAACAAGAAGATAAACGAAAAGAGGAAAAGTAACAAAGAAGAATAAGAAGAAAAGAAGAAGAAGAAGAAGAGGAAGAA